>JAREIK010008588.1:0-105058 GCA_029783825.1 Sapria himalayana | reverse complement strand
ATGTGAATACAATATTTAGGTATATAATATTAATTATTATATATCATATAAATTCAATATAAAATTTTTGATTGATAGATAATATAATAATGAAATAAAAATTAAATTATAAACTATACTAAAAGATAGATATTAATAAAAAATATTTACAAAAACCCAAATTGATTAAAAATTAAAGTAAAATATATTATTGGATTATAATTTTAAATTTTTACTTCTTTATAAGCGTATATTTTTTTTATTAAAAATAAATTATATTTTACACACTCATACTTTTTTGTAATAAATATTTCTATAAAAATAAACTATAATAATTAAAATGAATATTTAAATGATAATAAATAGAAATAAAAATAAGATTTTATTAATTATTAAGTATAATTAACAGTTTAATGGTTTATGTATTTAGGGATTACGTGTTTTAGGAGTTTACTGATTTACTGTGTATGCATTTAGAGGTTTATAGTTTTTATTTAAGAAAAAAAATAAAAAGAATTATTTTTTATTATTTTTGATATTTTCAAGTTATAACCTTTGAAAATATAATATTTTTAAATTTTTTTCAAAAGTGAATAAATATTTATTTATATAATCATAATAATTATATATCATATAAATTCAATATAAATAATTTATATTGATATAATTCTAATAATTATCAACAAATAAATTAAAAATCTATTATGAATAAGATTGATATTACTTAAAATATAATATCAAAACCTAAAATGATTCAAATGCAAAGTAAAATATATTACTTTATAATAATTATTTGTTTTTAAATTTTTATTCTTTTTATAAGCATATCTATTTTTTGATGAAAAATATTTTTAATAAATTATAATTTTAACTCATAATTTATTTGATAATTAATATATATATATATTTATAACTAAACAATCAAAATGATTTTTTAAAATTATAATGAAAACAAATAAAAATGAGATTTATTAATTATTATTTACTGTATACTGGTTTAAAGGATTATCTATATAGGGGTATCAGGATTTTGTAGTTTAGTCATTTAAGTGTTTTGGCATATAGTCATAATAATTATTAATATTATTTAAAATAAATATATAAAATTATAATGAAAAAAAATGAGTTTTATATTTATTATTTAGGGTATACCGTTAAATTTAAATTAATCTTTTAACGAATAATTTATTTGTAATTAATATTCTATAAAATAAATGATAAAATATTAAAATAAAAATTTAAAATTAAACTGAATAAAATTAAAATGAAATTTATGATTTATTATTATGTATACCAGTTTAATTGTTTAAGTATTAAGTTTTTCATTTAGAAGTTTAGCGATATTTATGCTTTAGGCATTTCCTGGTTTATAGGTTTTATTTCAACAATAAAATAAAAAAATAATTCGTAATTTTTCTCATTTTCATAAGTCATAACCTTTGAAAATATAATATATTTAAAATTTTTTGAAATGTGAATACAATATTTAGTATAATAATTTTAATACTTATATCCATATAAAATCAATATAAACAATTTTATTGATAGATATTATAATAATGATCAAAAATTAAATTAATAAACTATTAATAATAAGATAGATATTAATTAAAATATATTTACAAAACCCAAATTGTTTCAAAATTAAAGTAAAATATATTACTAGATAATTATTTTTAATTTTTAAATTTTTAATTATTTTATAAGCATAAATACTATTATTGATAAAAAAAATTATTTAAATTATAATTCTCGCACTCATAATTTATTTTGTAATAAATATTTCTATAGAAATAAACTAATTAATAATTTAAATAAATATTTAAAATTATAATAAATAGAAATAAAAATTATATTTATTAATTATTAAGTAGTATATAGTGGTTTAATGGTTTATGTATTTAGGCATTACGAGGTTTAGGAGTTTACTGATTTAACTATGTATGCATTTAGTGGTTATAGGTTTTATTTAAAAAATAAATAAACAAAAAATTTATTTTTATTATTTTTTGATATTTTCAACTGTATAACCTTTGAAAATATAATAATTTTTAAGTTTTTTTCAAAAGTGAATTCAATATTTAGTTATAATAAACATTATATTTATATTTCATTTAAATTTAATATAAATAATTTTATTGATAAATATTCTAATAATGATTAAAAAATAAATTAAAAATCTATTATTAATAAGATAGATATCAATTAAAATATAATTACAAAACCTAAAATGATTCAGAAGGAAAGCAAAATATATTACTATATAATAAATTTTTGTTTTGAAATTTTTACTGCTTTTTATAAGTTTATCTATATTTTTTGATGAAAATTTATTTATATAAATTATATTTCTCTAATTCATAATTTATATTGTAATTACTATTTAATAAAAATAAATGAATAAATAATTAAAATGAATATTTTAAATTATAATTAAAAAAATAATATTGAGATTTATTATTTATTATTTAGGGTATATTAGTTTAAAAGGATTGTCTATTTACAATTTTCGAGATTTTAGAGTTATTGACTTAAGTGTTTAGGCATTTAGTAGTTTATAGGATTTATTTTAACAATGAAATAACAAAAAAATTATTTTTGATATTTTCTGACATTTTCAAAGATTATAACCTTTGAAAATATAATAATTTTAAATTTTTTTAAAAAAGTGAACATAATATTTAGTAATAAGAATCATTATAATTATATATAATATAAACTAAATATAAACAATTTTATTGATAGATATGATATAAATTATCAAAAAATAAATTAATATGGTTTTATTAATATGATAGATATAAATTAAAATATAATTGTAAAACCTAAAATTATTTAAAATCAAAGTAAAATTTATTACCAAATAATAATTTTTATTTTTTAGTTTTTTCTTCTTTTTATAAGCTTATATTTTTTTTTGATGAAAAATAAATTATTTAAATTATATTTAAGGTTTACGAGTTTAAATTTTTAAGCATTTAGGGGCTTTTGTGTTTAGGAGTTTATAGATTTAAGTATTTAGTCATTTAGTGGTCTAAAGTTTTATTTAAACAAGGATATAACAAAAAAGTTTATTTTTCTTTTTTTTTTCTAATTTTTGAAGGTTATAACCTTTGAAAATATAAAAATTTCTAAATTTTTTTAAAATGTAAATATAATAGTTAGTTATAATAATCTTAATAAATATATGTCATTTAAATTCAATATAAATAATCACATTGCTAGATATTATAATAATGATCAATAAATAAATTAATAAATTATTATAAATAAGATAGATATTATTTAAAATATATTTGCAAAATCTAAATTTATTCAAAATCAAAGTAAATATTACTAAATAAATTTTTTTTTAATATTTTACTTTTTTTATAAGTTTATATTTTTGTTATTAAAAATAAATTATTTAAATTATATTTGTCTTCCTCATAATTTATTTTGTAATTTATAATTCTATAAAAATAAACTAATAAATAATTAAAATAAATAATTAAAATAAAATAATTAAAATTATAATGAATACGAATAAAATTGTGATTTATTATTTATTATTCAGGATATACACATTTAATGGTTTAATTATTTAGGTATTTTGGGGTTTAGTCATTTAAGTGTTTATTCCTTATGTTATTTTATCTAATTTTAGAAGGTTATAACCTTCGAAAATATAATAATTTTAAATTTTTTATAAAATGTGAATATAATATTTAGTTATAATAATCTTGAAAATTATATATAATGTAAAATCAATATAAATAATTTTATTAATAGATATTATAATAATGATCAATAAATAAATTAATAAACTATTATTAATTAGAATGATATAAATTAAAATATAATTGCAAAATCTAAAATTATTCAAAATTCAATTAAAATAAATTACTAAATAATAATATTTTGTTTTTAAAATTGTGCCTATTTTTATGAACTTATATTTTTTTGATGAAAAATAAATTATTTAAATTATATCCGTCTCACTAATAATTTTTTTTGAAATTAATATTTCAATAAAAATAAACTGATAAATAATTAAAACAAATATTTAAAATTATAATGAATACTAATAAAAATGATATTTATTATTTAGAGTATACTAATTTAAAGGCTTATGTATTTATGGGCTTCGGGGTTTAGGAGTTTAGTCATTAAGAATTTAAGTATTTTGTGGTTTATAGATTTTATTTAAAAAATATGATAACAAAAAATTTATTTTTTTATTTTTTCTTAATTTCAAAAGTTATAACCTTTGAAAACTTAATAATTTTTAACTTTTTAAAATGTTAAAATATTATTTTGTTATAATAATCTAAATAATTATTTATTATGTAAATTCAATAAAAATAATTTTTTTATAGATATTATGATGACGATAATAAAGTAAATTAATAAACTATTATTAATAAGATAGACATTAAATAAAATTTATTTGCAAGACCTAAAATGATTCAAAATCAATGTAAAATATATTAATAAGATATATATTAAATAAAACTATTATTAATAAGATAAAATATACAGGTTTAAAAGATTATATATTTAGGAGTTTTGGGATTTAAGAATTTATTGATTTAAGTGTTTAGGCATTTAGTAGTTTATAAGTTTTATTTAAAAAATAAAATAACAAAAAAAATTTTTTATTATTTGTTCTCATTTTTGAAGGATATAACCTTTGTAACTATAACAATTTTTAAATTTTTTTTAAATGTTAATGCTATATTTAGTTATGATTATCTTAATGATTATATATCATGTAAATTTAATATAAACAATTATATTGATAAATATTATAATAATGATCATACAAAAGATTAATAAACAATTATTAAATGATAAATATTGTTTAAAATATATTTACAAAACATAAAATGAATCAAAATCAAAGAGAAATATTTTACTAAATATTAATTTTAAATTTTTAAATTTTTGTATCCATTTATAAGCTAAAATATTTTTTGATTAAAAATAAATTATTTAAATTATATTTGTCTTACTATTAATTTATTTATTAATTTATATTTCTATAAAAAGAAACTAATAAATAATTAAAATATATATATAAAATTATAATGAATACTAATAAAAATGATATTTATGATTAATTATTGATATTTATGATATTTAGTGTATACCTATTTAATGATTTATGTTTATTGTGGTTTTGGGGTTAATGAGTATATTGATTTATATGCTTACACATTTAGGTGTATATTGGTTTTATTTAAACAATGAAATAACAAAAAATTTATTTTTATGAATTTCGTGATTTTCAAAGGTTATATCCTTTGAAAATATAATATTTTTTTAATAGTTCTAAAATATGAATACAATACTTAGTTATAATAATCTTAATAATTCTATTTGATGTAAATTCAATATAAAAAATTTTATTAATATATATTATTTTGATGATCAAAAAATAAATTAATAAACTATTATTAATAAGATAGATATTAATTAAAATATATTTGCAGAACCCAAAATAATTCAAAATCAAAGTAAATTATATTACAAAATAAAATTTTAATTTTTTGAAATTTTGTTTATATTTATAAGGTTATATTTTTTTTAATAAAAAATAATTTATTTAAATTATATATGTCTCACTCATTATTTATTTTGTAATTAATATTTACAAAAAAAATAAACTAAAACATAATTAAAATGAATATTTAAAATTATAATGAATACAAATAAATATGAAATTTATTATTTATTATTTAGGTTATATAGGGTTAATTGTTTAAGTATATAGGGGGGTTTGGGGTTTAGGAGTCTAGAGAATTAAATGTTTAGGCATTTAGTGGTTTATAAATTTTATTTATATAATAAAATAATAAAAAATTATTTTTGTGATTTATTATCATTTTTGAAGGTTAACCTTTGAAAATATAATAATTTTTAAATTTTTTTCAAATGTATATATAATATTTAGTTATAATAATCTTAATAATTATAAGACATTTAAATTGAATATGAGTAATTTAATTGTTAGATATTATAAACTTGATCAAATAATCAATTAATAAACTATTCTTAATAAGAATGATAGCAATTAAAATATAATTACAAAACCTATATATAATGATTCAAAATCAAAGTAAAATATATTACTAAATAATAATTTTTTGTTTTTAAATTTTTTCTTATTTTTTTAAGCTTATATATTTTTTATTAAATATAAATTATTTAAATATTATTTGTCTCATTCGAAATTTATTTTGAATTAATTTTTCTAAAAAATTAAACTATAAATAATTAAAATGAATATTTAAAATTATAATAAATAGAAATAGAAATGAGGTTTATAATTTAATAAGTAGAATATAGCTATTAAAAGGTTTATGTATTAAGGGGTTTCAGGGTTTATGATCTTACTAATTTAAGTAAGTAATCATTTAATGATCTATAGATTTTATTTTAAAAATGAAATAACAATAAATTTATTTTTATTATTTTTTCTCATTTTTTAAGCTTATAACTTTTGAAAATATAATAATTTTTAAATTTTTTATAAAAGTGAATATAATATTTATTTATAATAATCATAATAATTATATATCATATAAATTCAATATAAACAATTTTATTAATGGATATTCTAATAATTATCAAAAAATAAATTAACAATCTATCATGAATAAGATTGATATTTTTTAAAATATAATATCAAAACTTAAAATGATTCAAAAGTAAAGCAAAATATATTACTAAATAATAATTATTTGTTTTTAAAATTTTATTCTTTTTATAAGCTTATCTATTTTTTGATGAAAAATAATCTTTATAAATTATATTTTTAACTCATAATTTATTTTATAATTAATACAGATATACAAATAAAAAACTAAAAATCAAAATGATTTTTTAAAATTTAATGAAAACAAATAAAAATGAGTTTTATAATTTATTATTTAGTATATACTGGTTTAAAGGATTATCTATATAGGGGTATCGAGATTTAGTAGTTTAGTGATTTAAGTGTTTAGGCATTTACTGGTGTATAGGTTATATTTAAACAATGAAATAACAAAAAAATATATTTTTTTATTTTTTCACATGTTCAAAGGTTATAATCTTTGAAAATATAAAAATTTTAAAACTTTTTTTAAAAGTGAATACAATATTTAGTTATAATAATTATTAAATTTATATATCATATAAATTCAATATAAACATTTTTATTGATAGATATTCTAATAAAGATCAAAAAATAAATTAATAATCTATTATTAATAAAATATATATCATTTAAAATATAATTACAAATATTAAAATGATTCAGAAGCTAAGCAAAATATATTAATATATAATAATTTTTTGTTTTGAAATTTGTTTTTAAAAATTTATCTATATTTTTTTTTGATGAAAAATAATTTATATAAATTATATTTGTTTAACTCATGATTTATTTTGTAATTAATATTTATATAAAAATATACAAATATATAATTAAAATCAATATTTAAAAATTAATGAAAAAAATGATTTTTATTATTTATTATTTATTATTTAGGGTATACCGATTTAATTTAAATTAGATCTATCTAACTAATAATTTATTTTGTCATTAATATTTCTATAAAAATAAACTGATAAATAATTAAAATAAAAATTTAAAATTAAACTGGATAAAAATAAAAATGAAATTTATGATTTATTATTAATGTATACAAGTTTAATTGTTTAAGTATTTAGAAGTTTGTCATTTAGGAGTTTAATGATTTATGTTTTTAGGCATTTAGTGGTATATAGGTTTTATTTAAATAATAAAATAACAAAAAAAATTCGTAATTTTTCTCATTTTTATAGGTCATAACCTTTGAAAATATAATAATATGTAACAATTTTTGAAATGTGAATATAATATTTAGTTATAATAATATTAATGATTATATATCATATAAATTCAATATAAACAATTTTATTTATTGATATTATAATAATGAACAAAAATTAAATTAATAAAGTATTAATAATAAAATAGATATTAATTTAAAAATATTTACAAAACCCAAATTGAGTCAAAATTAAAGGAAAATATATTACTTAATAATTATTTTTAATTTTTAAATTTTTACTTATTTTATAAGCGTAAATACTTTTATTGATTAAAAATAAATTATTTATATTATATTCCTCGCACTCATAATTTATTTTGTAATAAATATTTCTATAGAAATAAACTAATAAATAATTAAAATAAATATTTTAAATTATAATAAATATAAATAAAAATTAGATTTATTAATTATTAAGTAGTATATAGCAGTTTATTGGTTTATGTATTTAGGCATTACGAGGTCTAGGAGTTTACTAATTTAACTGTGTATGAATTTAGTCTGTATAGGTTTTATTTAAAAAATAAATAAACAATAAATTTATTTTTATTATTTTTTGATATTTTCAAATGTTATAACCTTTGAAAATATAATAATTTTTCAATTTTTTTCAAAAGTGAATTCAATATTTAGTTATAATAATCATTATATTTATATTTCATATAAATTCAATATAAATAATTTTATTGATAAATATTCTAATAATGATCAAAAAATAAATTAATAATCTATTATTAATAAGATAGATATCAATTAAAATATAATTACAAAACCTAAAATGATTCAGAAGTAAAGCAAAATATATTACTATATAATAAATTTTTGTTTTGAAATTTTTTCTTCTTTTTATAAGTTTATCTATATTTTTTGATGAAAAATAATTTATATAAATTATATTTTTCTAACACCTAATTTATACTGTAATTAATATTTAATAAAAAATAAACGAATAAATAATAAAAATGAATATTTTAAATAATAATGAAAAAAATTATATTGAGATTTATTATTTATTATTTAGGGTATACCTGTTTAAAAGGATTATCTATTTAGGGTTTTCGAGATTTCGGAGTTATTGACTTAAGTGTTTAGGTATTTAGTAGTTTATAGGATTTATTTAAACAATGAAATAACAAAAAAATTATTTTTGATATTTTCTCACATTTTTAAAGGTTATAACCTTTGAAGATATAATAATTTTAAATTTTTTTAAAAATGTGAATACAATATTTAGTAATAAGAATCTTTATAATTATATATAATATAAACAAAATATAAACAATTTTATTGATAGATATGATATCAATTATCAAAAAATAAATTAATATGCTATTATTAATATGATAGATATAAATTAAAATATAATTGCAAAAATAAAATTATTCAAAATCAAAGTAAAATTTATTTCCAAATAATAATTTTGTTTTTTTGTTTTTGCTTGTTTTTATAAGCTTATTTTTTATTGATGTAAAATAAATTATTTAAATTATATTTAAGGTTTAAGAGATTAAAGTTTTAAGTAAATAGGGGCTTTTGTGTTTCGAAGTTTATAGATTTAAGTCTTTAGGCATTTAGTGGTCTATAAGTTTTATTTAAACAATGATATAACAAAAAATTTATTTTTATTTTTTTTTCTAATTTTTGAAGGTTATAACCTTTGAATATATAAAAATTACTAATTTTTTTTTAAATGTAAATATAATATTTAGTTATAATAATTTTAATAAATATAAGTCATTTAAATTCAAATTAAATAATTACTTTGCTAGATATTATAATAATGATCAATAAATATTTAATAAACTATTATTAATAAGATAGATATTATTTAAAATATAATTGCAAAATCTAAATTTATTCAAAATCAAAGTATATATTACTTAATAATAATATATTTTAATATTTTGCTTTTTTTATAAGTACATAATTTTGTTGTTAAAAATAAATTATTTAAATTATATTAGTCTTCAACATAATTTATTTTGTAATTTATAATTTTATTAAAATAAACTAATAAATAATTAAAATAAATATTTAAATTTATAATGAATACAAATAAAATTGAGATTTATTATTTATTATTCAGGATATATAGGTTTAATGGTTTAAGAATTTAGCTATTTTTGGGTTTAGTCATTTAAGTGTTTATGCCTTAAGTGATTTTATCTAATTTTTGAAGTTTATAACCTTTGAAAATATATAATTTTTAATTTTTTTTAAAATGTGAATATAATATTTAGTTATAATAATCTTTATAATTATATATAATGTAAAATCAATATAAATAATTTTATTAATAGATATTATAATAATGATTAATGAATAAATTAATAAACTATTATTAATTAGAATGATATAAATTAAAATATAATTAAAAAATCTAAAATTATTCAAAATTAAATTAAAATAAATTACTAAATAATAATATTTAGTTTTAAAAATTTTGCCTCTTTTTATAATCTTATATTTTTTTGATGAAAAATAAATTATTTAAATTATATCCGTCTCACTAATAATTTATTTTGTAATTAATATTTCAATAAAAATAAACTGATAAATAATTAAAACGAATATTTAAAATTATAATGAATACTAATAAAAATGATATTTATTATTTATTATTTATTATTAAGAGTATACTAATTAAAAGGCTTATGTATTTATGGGCTTCGGGGTTTAGGAGTTTAGTCATTAAGAATTTAGGTATTTTGTGGTTTATAGATTTTATTTAAAAAATCTAATGACAAAAAATGTATTTTATTATTTTTTCTTAATTTCAAAAGTTATAACTTTTGAAAACTTAATAATTTTTAAATTATTTTAAAATGTGAAAATATTATTTTGTTTTAATAATCTAAATAATTATATATTATGTAAATTCAATAAAAATAATTTTTCTATAGATATTATGATGATGATAATAAAATAAATTAATAAACTATTATTAATAAGATCGATATTAAATAAAATATATTTGCATAACCTAAAATGATTCAAAATCAAAGTAAAATATATTAATAAGATAGATATTAAATAAAACTATTATAAATAAGATAAAAAAATACAGGTTTAAAAGATTATATATTCTGGTGTTTTGGGATTTAAGAATTTAATGATTTAAGTGTTTAGGTATTTAGTAGTTTATATGTTTTATTAAAAAAATAAAATAACAAAAAAAAAATTTTTTTTTGTTATTTGTTCTCATTTTTAAAGGATATAACCTTTGAAACTATAACAATTTTTAAATTTTTTTAATATGTGAATACTATATTTAGTTATGATAATCTTAATAAACTAATAAATAATTAAAATGTATATATAAAAGTATAATGAATACATATAAAAATGATATTTATGATTTATTATTTAAGGTATACCTATTTAATGGTTTAAGGTTATTGTGGTTTTGTGGTTAATGAGGTTATTGATTTATATGTTTACACATTTAGGTGTTTATAGGTTTTATTTAATCGATGAAATATCAAAAAATTTATTTTTATTAATTTTCGTGATTTTCAAAGGTTAAAACCTTTGAAAATATAATAATTTTTTAATAGTTCTAAAATATGAATACAAAACTTAGTTATAATAATCTTAATAATTATATTTGATGAAAATTCAATATAAAAAAATTTATAAATATATATTATTTTGATGATCAAAAAATAAATTAATAAAATATTATTAATAAGATAGATATTATTTAAATTATATTTGTAGAACCCAAAATAATTCAAAATCAAAGTAAATTATATTACTAAATAAAATTTTAAATTTTTGAAATTTTGTTTATTTTTATAAGCTTATTTTTTTTTCATAAAAAATAATTTATTTATATTATATATGTGTTACTCATTATTTATTTTGTAATTAATATTTCTATAAAAAAAATCTAAAATATAATTAAAATGAATATTTAAAATTATAATGAATACAAATAAAAATGAGATTTATTATTTATTATTTAGGTTATATAGGTTTAATGGTTTAAGTATTTAGGGGGTTTTGGGGTTTAGGAGTCTAGAGATTTAAATGTTTAGGTATTTAGTGGTTTATAAGATTTATTTAAATAATAAAATAATAAAATAATTATTTTGTGATTTTTTATCATTTTTGAAGGTTATAACCTTTGAAAATATAATAATTTTTAAATTTTTTGCAAATGTAAATATAATATTTAGTTATAATAACTTAATAATTATAATACATTTTAATTGAATCTAAGTAATTTTATTGTTTGATATTATAAAAATGATCAAATAATAAATTAATAAACTATTATTAAAAAGATTGATCGCAATTAAAATATAATTGCAAAACCTATATATAATGATTCAAAATCAAAGTAAAATATAATACTAAATAATAAATTTTTTGTTTTTAAATTTTTACTTCTTTATATATGCTTATTTTTTTTTTATTAAAAATAAATTATTAAAATTATATTTGTCTCACTCATTATTTATTTTGTGATTGATATTTCTATAAAAAATAAACCAATAAATAATTAAAATGAATATTTAAAATTATAATGAATACAAATTAAAATTAGATTTATGATTTATTATATTTGGTAACCAGTTTAATGGTTTGATTATTTAGGAGTTTTGTCATTTAGGAGTTTAGCAATTTATGTTTTTAGGCATTTAGTGGTTTATAGGTTTTATTTATATAATAAAAATTTAAAATTCTTTTTTTAATTTTTTCTAATTTTCAAAGGTTATAACTTTGAAAATAAAATAATTTTTAAAATTTTTTGAAATGTGAATACAATGTATAATTATTTTAATCTTACTAATTATATATCATATAAATTCATTATAAATAATTTTAATGATAGATATTATAATAATGATAAAAAACTTAATTAATAAAGTATTATTATTAATATAAATATTAATTAACATATATTTACATAACACAAAATGATTCAAAATCAAATAAGAATATATTACTAAATAATAATTTTAATTTTTAAAATTTTCCTTCTTTTTATAAGCTTATATTTTTTTTTATTAAAATAAATTATTTATATAATATTTGTCTCACTCAAAATTTATTTTGTAATTAATTTTTCTAAAAAATTAAACTATAAATAATTAAAAGAAATATTTAAAATTATAATAAATAGAAATAAAAATGAGATTTATTATTTATTATATAGTATATAGCTGTTAAAAGGTTTTTGTATTTAGGGGTTTCAAGATTTATGAGCATATTGATTTAAGTAAGTAAGCATTTAATGATCTATAGCTTTTATTTAAAAAATGAAATTACAAAAAATTTATTTTTATTATTTTTTCTCATTTTCTAAGGTTATAACCTTTGAAAATGTAATAATTTTTAAATTTTTTTCAAAAGTGAATACAATATTTAGTTATAATAATCATTATATTTATATATCATAAAAATTCAATATAAATTATTTTATTGATAAATATTCTAATAATCATCAAAAAATAAATAAATAATCTATTATTAATAAGATAAACATCAATTAAAATATAATTACAAATCCTAAAATAATTCAAAAGCAAAGCAAAATATATTACAATATAATAATTTTTTGTTTTGAATTTTTTTTATTTTAAAAAGCTAATCTATATTTTTTGATTGAAAATAATTTATATAAATTATATTTGTCTAACTCATTATTTATTTTGTAATTAATATTTATATAAAAAAAACAAATAAATAATTAAAATGAATATTTAAAATTATAATAAAAAAAATGAGATTTATTAATTATTATTTGGGCTATACCAGTTTAATTTTAATTATATCTGTCTCACTAATAATTTATTTTGTAATTAATATTTCTATAAAAATAAACTGAAAATTAATTAAAATAAAAATTTTAAATTATACTAAATAAAAATTAAAATGAGATTTATGATTTATTATTAATCTATACAAGTTTAATGGTTTAAGTATTTAGATGTTTTGTCATTTGATAATTTAGCGATTTATGTTTTTAGGCATTTAGTGGTTTATAGGTTTTATTTAAACAATAAAATAATAAAAAAAATTATAATTTTTTCTCATTTTCATAGGTTATAACCTTTGAAAATAAAAGAATAATTAAAATTTATTTAAATGTAAATATAATATTTTAGTTATAATAATATTAATAATTATATATCATATAAATTCAATATAAACAATTTTATTGATAGATATTATAATAATGATCAAAAATTAAATTAATAAACTATTAATAAAAAGATAGAAATTAATTAAAAAATATTTACAAAACCCAATTTGATTCAAAATTAAAGTAAAATATATTACTAGATAAAAATTTTAAAATTTTAAATTTTTACTTCTTTTATATGAGTATATATATTATTTCATTAAAAATAAATTATCTAAAGTATATTTGTCGCACTCATAATTTATTTTGTAATAAATATTTTTATAAAAATAAACTAATAAATAATTAAAATAAATATTTAAAATTATAATATATAGAAATAAAAATTAGATTTATTATTTATTATATATTATATATCAGTTTAAAGGTTACTGTATTTAGGCATTACGTGGTCTGTGAGTTTACTTATTTAACTGTGTATGCATTTAGTAGTTTATAGGTTTTATTTAAAAAATAAAAAAACAAAAAATTTATTTTTATTATTTTTTGATATTTTCAAAGTTTATAACCTTAGAAAATATAATAATTTTTAAATTTTTTTCAAAAGTGAATTCAATATTTAGTTATAATCATCATTATATTTATATATCATATAAATTCAAAATAAACTATTTTATTGATAAATATTCTAATAATGATCAAAAAATAAATTACTAATCTATTATTAATAAGATAGATATCATTGATAAGATAATTACAAAACCTAAAATGATTCAGAAGCAAAGCAAAATATATTACTATATAATAATTTTTTGTTTTGAAATTTTTTTTTCATTTAAAAAGTTTATCTATATTATTTTGATTAAAAATAATTTTATAAATTATATTTGTGTAACTCATAATTTATTTTGTAATTAATAATTATATAAAAATAAACAAATATATAATTAAATTTGAATATTTAAAATTAAAATGAAAAAAAATGAGATTTATTCTTTATTATTTAGGATATACCGGTTTAATTTAAATTAGATCTGTCTCACTAATAATTTATTTTATAATTAAAATTTCTATAAAAATAAACTGATAAATTATTAAAATAAAATTTTAAATTATACAGAATAATTAAAATAATTTATTTTGTTCCTCTCTCAACTCTAGAATGATTGATAAAGCTCAAACCAAAATAATACAAGCTTTTACATTATCTTTAGTATGTCTCATCATATTTGATTTGATTCACTGGGCTATCAAAGAGAATTTTACTCATGTACGGTAACAGACCAAACCAAAGTTGTATCCCTATGTGTTGAAATAGATAGTTGTTTAAGATGCTATTTATATTGATTATTAAAATTTCTTCTAAAATATCTATCATGCACACACTCAAAAAAAATTTTTTAAAACATATTTCACCTCTAAAAAAATAACCACCTTGTAGCTTATTAGAACAAACTAGCCCCAGGGCGGTTTGAGCATGGCTAGAAGTATGGGCTCTCTTTCAATCAAGAATCAAAAAATAAATTTTATTGGCATGTCTAAGCCTTTTTTTATATCCTCATGGATATGAAAAGTATCATTTCTTTCTTTTTATATTAAATGAGTTATGTATTCATGCGCACAATACCACAAAAGCTGTAAATGAATTATATTCAAATGTATAAAAGGTTTTAATCATTGATTTAAATATTAGTCTTGCATATTGACACTTGAGGTCAAAAATCAAAGGAAATAGCCATAGTGATATTTCCAATCCCAAGAATTTTAGCTATAGAAAGTTATAAATAGTAGTACTCGAGCTTTAAGTATTTCTAGGGTCATGACTTTTGCTTTTGATGATTTTCCCAAGTTACAATCATTCCTAGTGCAATGAGTTTGAAAATATAATGATAAAATGCACAAGTTATGGTCATATCCAATACTGTGACCCAGAATTATAGTGATTAAATATGTATTCATGATCATTCTTAGTGCCATAACAATATGTTCAACAGAGAGACACAAGTTATGGCATATTCTCATCGATATGATTTTGAGTTCTAGAGACAAATTATACAATCATGACGATTGCTAATGCTACAATAATCTATAGAAAGAAAGAACTGAATCCATAACTCACCCCTTGAGTCATGACTTTGTGTTACATATACAAAAAGATAAAACTGTGAAATTCCTAAAAGATGTGAATTTCAATTTAAATTTAACATTTAGTCATTTGATTATAAAAGTGCAAAACATGAGATTTAGGATTTAGGGTTTATGGATTAGGGTTATAGTTTATTGTTTATGGTTTAGGATTTAAAGTTTATGGTTTATGGTTTTTTTTGTTTTTTTTTGGAAAATACACACTTTATTTATCATTTAGGCACACAACTTACAGAGACTAAAAAGCTGACTAATTAAGGCCAGCCCACCAAATCCTATGCGCCTTAATGATTCTATGCATAAAATACATAAAAAAACATAATGCCTAATAATTCCAAGCATACAATTTCAACTAAAATCACTTGGCATTCTCACACTTAAGAGTTGGCATTGAGTCATTATGCACCCTGCATCTTTTCCATTCAGATTTGTCCAAGCCTTTTGGAGGAACCTGAATGATGCACCATATTAAAACTATGCAAATATAAGATTGTGCATGTGTGTGACATGCAGCATCAAAAGTTTGCCTATGTCATTGCTATGCAATAGAATACATGTAAAACTTAATACCCATAAATCTACAAGTCCATATCTATGGAACTTTGTCAATTCATTCTTACCTCTAAATTCCACATTCTTTTGCTCCAATAATCTTCAAAAGAGTATCTCTTGGGTAAGAATGCTTCCTCCACGATCTCCAAGAAGTGGCTGTATGTTGCACCGATAAAATATCAAAAAATATGCATGCATCGGTGTGCTTGTGTGATGAGGTCCATCTCATAGTCTAATTATCTACGAGTACAACCAAACTAGAATACAAGTAAAATTACAAAATGCTATAAAGATGGGTCTTTTGCTCCTGGGAGTGTAGCATCACCTAATGTGTATTTACAAAATGCATTAGTGGGCCCCACTTAGAGATACTCATGGGTCCAGTTGCCCACATTGCATGCTACATAGAGAACAAACAAGATTGTGTGTGTGAGTATGTCATGATCCGTCTCTACAAGTACATGGTGCATACAAAGTCCAAAATACAAATATGACTACAAGCATAAACTACAAGTTTGATTCTTTCGGTCCCGTGTGGCGGGTCTGGACTCCATTGCTTACTGGTCCTGCTTAGTGATAATTTGGATTTTGCCGGCTCTTCAATTAATCATGGATTACCCGGTACTCTTGTTGGGCAGCGGTTGGGTAGCCGTCTATGTTGTCTGATAGGGCTAGTGGGACCCACTCCTATCTACTCCTGGGTTTACTCCCGACCACTTTGCTCAGTCTCGTCAGTTATCTGAATGTTATCATCCTGGCTTGCTAGTGGGGCCCTCTATAAGCTGGTGGCCGAAACTTCTGATCGCTTCCAAGACTTGCTGGCCTCTCTAAATGCTACACCAAAATGGACAAGAATAATTGCACGTGTGTACTGTTGTCCATCGCTATGTGTGTGTGGTGCATTGTATCAAGGTTTAGGAGTTTAGTAATTTAAATATTTAGGTATTTTGTGGTTTAAAGATTTTATTTAAATAATTAAATAACAAAAAAATTATTTTTATGATTTTTTCTCATTTTCAATGTTATAACCATTTAAAATATTATAATTTTTAATTTTTTTTCAAATGTTAATATAATATTTAATTATAATAATCATAAAAATTAAATATCATGTAAATTAAATATACATATTTTTATTGATCGATATTATAATTCTGATTATAAAATAGATTAATAAACTATTATTAATAAGATAGATATTAATTAAAATATATTTGCAAAACCTAAAACGATTCAAAATCAAAGTGAAATATATTACTAAATAATAATTTTATATTTTTAAATTTTTGATTCTTTTTATAAGCTTATAAATTTTTTTGATGAAGATAAATTATTTAAATTATATTTTTCTCATTCATAATTTTATTTTGAAAGTAATATTTCTATAAAAATAAACTAATAAATAATTATAATGAATATTAAAATTATAATGAATACAAATAAAAATGAAATTTATATTTAATTATTTAGGGTATACCGGTTTAATGGTTTAAGTATTTAGGAGTTTAGGAGTTTAGTGATTTAAGTGTTTAGGCATTCAGTTGTTTATATGTTTTATTTAAATAATGAAATAACAAAAAAATTATTTTTCAAATTTTTTATCAATTTTGAAGGTTATAACCTTTATAAATATAATAATTTTTAAATTTTTTTCAAATGTGAATACAATATTTAGTTATAATAAAGATAATAATTATATATCATGTAATTAAAAATAAACAATTTGAGTGATAGATATTAATAAACTAAATATAAATATAAATATAACAATGATCAAACAATAAATTAATAAACTATTATTTTTTGATAGATATTTATATATTATTTATAAATACTTAAACCTTTAAAGATGGGTTAAATATTTAAGTATTTAAGGGGTTTGGGGTTTAGGAATTTAATGATTTAAGCATTTAGGCATTTAGTTGTTTATAGGTTTTATATAAACAATAAAATAACAAAAAATTTATTTTTGTGATTTTATCTCATTTTCAAAGATGATAACCTTTAAAAATATAATAATTTTTAAATTATTTTCAAATGTAAATATAATATTTAGTTATAATAATCTTTATAATTATATATCATGTAAATTCAATATAAACAATTTTATTGATAAATATTCTAATAATGATCATAAACAAAATAATAATCTCTTATTAATAAGATAGATATCAATTAAAATATAATTACAAAACCTAAAATGATTCAGAAGAAAAACAAAATATATTACTATATTATAATTTTTTGTTTTGAAATTTTTTTTCTTTTAAAAAGTTTATCTATAATTTTTTGATAAAAAATAATTTATATAAATTATTTTTGTCCAACTCAATTTATTTTGTAATTAATATTTATATATAAATAAACAAATAAATAATTAAAATGAATATTTAAAATTATAATGAAAAAAAATGAAATTTATTATTTATTCTTTAGGGATACCGGTTTAATTTAAATTAGATCTATCTCACTAATAATTTATTTTGTAATTAATATTCTATAAAATAAATTGATAAATAATTAAAATAAAAATTTAAAATTATACTGAATAAAAATAAAAATGAGATTTATTATTTATTATTAATGCATACGAGTTTAATGATTTAAGTGTTTATAGGTTTTTTCTTTAGGAGTTTAGTGATTTATGTTTTTAGGCTTTTAATGGTTTATAGGTTTTATAAAAAAATAAAATAACAAAAAAAATGTCTATAATTTTTTATCATTTTCATAGGTTATAACATTTGAAAATATAAAAAATTTAAAATTTTTTGAAATTTTAATACAATATTTTGTTATAATCATATTAATAATTATATATCATATAAATTCAATATAAATAATTTTATTGATAGATATTATAATAATTATTAAAAATTAAATTTTTAAACTATTAATATTAAGATAGATATTAATTAAAAAATATATACAAAACCCAAATTGATTCAAAATTAATGTACCTTATATTAATTGATAATAATTTTTAATTTTTAAATTTAGACTTCTTTTATAAGCATATATTTTTATTAGATAAATAATATATTATTTAATTTGTATTTGTCCCACTAATAATTTATTTTGTAATAAATATTTCTAAATAAATACACTAATAAATAATTAAAATGAATATTTAAAAATATAATAAATGACAATAAAAAATAGATTAATTAATTATTAAGTAGTATTTAGCGGTTTAATGGTTTATGTAATTAAGCATTACGGGGTTTAGGATTTTACTTATTTAAGTTAATATGCATTTAGTAGGGCTGCTCACGGAAGTATGTGATTCGTGACTCAACCCGAAGTCTTGTCCTGAAAGAATTGGGAGTGACAAAAATCTGTTGACTTTGACTTTTCACGCTCCGTTCTGTCACGTATTTTTTCTTTTGGGATGGTTCCAGATCTTATGCAATATCCATCCCTAGTACCATCCCATCCTAAAAAACTGATACTAGAACCAACAATATATATATATATATAACATGAAGATGCCACCAATTCCGCTACTGCCCATCCAATTCCGACGCACCTATTGCTGTTCGGACGAGTTCCTTGCCACCTCATGCCATTCAAGCCGTGTTCAGTTAGGTCCAGTCCTTGTCTGTCACACTTTTGGTTTCCGCCACCGAGTCCTAGATGCCACCAGCATTTTGGTTTGTTTTTCTGATGAAAATTGAGTGATTAATTATTATTATTATGTGTTTCAGCCAGTTTTGTTAAGTATTGGTTGTGGTGTTGTGGTTGGGCCGAATGAGTAGGCTTAATGTGTTACAATTATTTTTGTAGAGCTTGCTTTTTTGAAATATTTATATATATTTATGCTTAACATATCGTATTAATTAATGGCAATGCAGATGGCACAATCCAGCTGTAAATGAAAAATATAATAAATTGAAGATGATCACATCTCAAATGATCAAAGTACTGGTAAATCCAATCATCATATTTTCACGAACCCTCCTATTGTTACAGCAGGTTCTTCAATTCCAATTGTAAAAGAAAGTCAAGGTACAACTGAACCTCAAGCTAATAAAAAGCATAAGTCTGTTGTTTGGGAAACTTATGAGATATTAGTTGATTTAGAGGGAAATGAAACTGGTAGCACAGCTAGTATATGGTGCAAGAAAGAATACATGGCAAAAGGTGATCAAGGTACTTTGGGTTTATAGAAATACTCGAGAAAGACTTGTAGGAAATTTCCACACAAAAAAGAATTAATAGAAGATCAAAAAGGTAAAGACAAGTCACAATCTTTGTTGAGTTTCACTAAAGGTACTAGTTTAGAGGATAACAAATTAACTTGTTGGCAATTTGATCAACAATAAGTTAGGGAGGCTTTGGTGAAAATGATCATAAAAGATGAATTGCCTTTTTGTTTTGTTGAGAGGGATGAGTTTAAGGAGTTTTGTGAAGTTAGTGTGCCTAAATTTAAAATTACATCTAGGCACTCTGCACGGAGGGATTGTTTTTCTTTGTTTGTGAATGAAAATAAGAAATTATTTGATAGCATATCATCTCATTGTTGTAGAGTTTCATTGACTATCCACACTTGGACTAGCATTTAAAATTTTTCTTATATATGTTTGACTGTTCATTCCATTGATTCTCAATGGAATATGCATAAAAGGCTTTTGAACTTTTGTGTAATTAAAAGTCATTTTGGAGTTAATATTAGAAATGCTATTGAGTTTTGCATGAATGAATGGGGTTTGAGAAATTTGGTGTTCATTACTATTTACAATGCATCAAATAATGATGTTGAAGTTGAACAATTGAAAAAAAGGCTTGTGAAGAAAAGTGTTGTACCTTTGAGGGGTCAGCATTTTTATATGAGATGTTGTGCTCATATCCTAAACTTAATTGTGAGAGATGGCATTGCAGTAGTTGAGGGTGCTATTCAAAAAATTAGAGGTGTGGTGAAATATGTGAGGAGCTGTACTAAAAGATTAGATATGTTTAAGTTATATGTTGAAGAAGCAAACTTGACATATGGATCTTCATTGCAATTAGATTGTCCTACAAGATGGAATTCAACTTATTCGATGCTACAAAATGATATAAAATATCAAAAAGACTTTAATAAGTTGGAGGACAAAGACAAAAGGTTTTTGAAAGAGTTTGGTTCAAACATTCCAACTGAAATAGACTGAACAAACGTGAAAATTTTGGCACGTTTCTTGAAAACTTTTTATGAGGTAAATTTTCTGGCTCATTATATTCTACCTCTAGTGTTTATTTTCCTGAGATTATTCGAATTTTGAAAAAAATTGAGCTTTGTGAAAATAGTAGATATACAATGGTGTCTGAAATAGGTATGAAAATAAGGTATAAATTCGACAAATATTGGGGTTCTCTTTAGTAAAAAAATATTATGCTTTTTGTAGCAGTAGTGTTGGATCCTAGATATAAGCTCAAATATCTAAAGGTTAAGTACACTTAGCATTATGGTGAGGAATTGGCTAAAAATTTGGTGAAAAAGGTTATAAATGCTTTAAATGAGATGGTGGATGATTATAAAGATTTAAATGAAGATGAATCAGAAGAAGATGATTTCTCTTCTACTGTGTTGAAGAAAAATGATGATTTCTTTGATTGTAGTGATACTTATGTCGATGATTTTTTTTCGAATTGGAGGAAGAACAAGAAGTTGCAGCTTTGGAAGAGTTGGATAGGTACTTGGAGGACAAACTTGAAAAAAATAGAATTGATTTTGATCTTCTAAACTGGTTGAAGGTAAATGAGGTTAGGTATCCTTCATTAGCAAATGTAGCAATGGATGTATTGGCTATCCAAGCATCTACTGTGGCCTACGAATCTACATTTAGCAATGGGGAGAGAACTTTAGATAAATTTAGGAGTTCTTTAACACCTATTACAATTTAAGTTCTCATATGTCTACAAGATTTGTTGAGAAGCTCAAACAAACCTATTGAAATTGAAGAATTAGTTCAAGACCTTGATGATAGTGAATCATGTTAGTATAGAAATCTTGTAAATTTTAATTTCACTTTTCCTTATTTTATTCATTCAATTTAATAAAAATATGGTCAATTACAATTTTCAGGGGGGTCTCATGATCCAAATATTCTTCCAACTATAGTTGGCCAACTAAATTTGGAATGAGTGTATTAAATTTTATAAGGTAATATTTTGTTCTTTTATTACTCTTTCATCTTAGAAATTTATGTCTACATGATTAACACGTTTTCATCTTTGGTTGTCCTTCTATAGTGGAGGAAGAAAAGGGAGGAGTTGTAGAAGAGATAATTAATTGGGGTTGGTTTTTCGTTGATGTTCCGGGACGGACCTTTGAAATGATTATTATCATGGTTTTTATTAGTTGTATTTTTTTTATATTAAGCTACCTAATTTTATCAATTACTTAAGTAGTAATTGATGCTACCAATGTTTATGGTCATCTTTAGCTATTCCTTAATATTTTAAGAATTGTTTAAAAAATGTAGTACTGCTATTATGGTTAACATTCACTCGGCTGAACAAAGCCAACTTGTGAAAAAACAAAGAACCAAATTAAGCACACAACTCGATCCCATTCTATTTAACATTTCTATCCTTTTCGGCACATCAAAGCTTTTGACAAGGTAATGGAACTCGTTTGCGGTATTCAACCTATTTGACAAAACAAAATTGGCCCAATTTGAATTTGAAAGATACATAACTAAGGAATGATAAATGGTACAACAAAAATTTTCGACATAAACTAACTTGGCCGGTTTGAAGAAAATAAATTGAAAAAAATATTCAGACTTTGTTCCGTCCCGGAACCATTTTCTCCTACCCAAAATCCCCGTTCTCCGTCCAATCCCATCAATATATTTTCAACCTATGGGACGGGTCTGGATCTTCAAAAAAAATTCTCCGAACTGTGGGTAGGGACTGGAGATTTGTAATCCCCATCCCATCTCGTCCCATGAGCACCCCTAGCATTTAGTAGTTTATAGGTTTTATTTAAAAAATAAAATAACAAAAAATTTAATATAACCTTTGAAACTATAACAATTTTTAAATTTTTTTTAAATGTGAAAACTATATTTAGTTTTGATAATCTTAACAATTATATATCATGTAAATTCAATATAAACAATTATATTGATATATATTATAATAATGATCATACAAAAGATTAATAAACAATTATTAATAAGATAAATATTGTTTAAAAAATATTTACAAAACCTAAAATCATTCAAAATCAAAGTGAAATAATTTACTAAATATTAATTTTAAATTTTTAAATTTTTAAATTTTTGTATCCATTTATAAGCTTATATAATTTTTGATGAAAAATAAATTATTTAAATTATATTTGTCTAACTATTAATTAAATTTTTTTAAATTTATATTTCTATTAAAATAAACTATTAAATAATTAAAATGTATATATAAAATTATAATGAATACTAATAAAAATGAGATTTATGATTTATTATTTTGGGTATACCTATTTAATGGTTTAAGTTTATTTTGGTTTTGGGGTTAATGAGTTTATTGATTTATATGTTTACACATTTAGGTTTTATTTATTGATTTATAGGTTTAATTTAATCAATAAAATAACAAAAAATTTATTATTATGAATTTTTGTTATTTTCAAAGGTTATAACCTTTGAAAATATAATAATTTTTTAATAGTTCTAAAATATGAATACAATACTTAGTTATAATAATCTTAATAATTATATTTGATGTAAATTCAATATAAAAAATTTTATTAATATATATTATTTTGATGATAAAAAAATAGATTAATAAACTATTATTAATAAGAAAGATATTAATTAAAATATATTTGCACAACCCAAAATAATTCAAAATCAAATTAAATTATATTACTAAGTAAAATTTTAAATTTTTGAAATTTTGTTTATTTTTATAAGCTTATATTTTTTTTCATAAAAAATAATTTATTTAAATTATAGTTGTCTCGCTCATTATTTATTTTGTAATTAATATTTATATAAAAAATAAACTAATAATTAATTAAAATGAATATTTAAAATTATAATGAATACAAATTAAAATGAGATTTATGATTTATTATATGTGGTATACTGGTATAATGGTTTGATTATTTAGGAGTTTTGTCATTTAGGAGCATATCAATTTATGTTTTTAGGTATGTAATGGTTTATAGGTTTTATTTATATAATAAAAATAATTTTTTTTTTCAGATTTTTTCTGATTTTCAAAGGTTATAACCTTTCAGAATAAAATAATTTTTAAAATTTTTTGAAATGTGAATACTATGTATAATTATATTAATCTTACTAATTATATATCATATAAATTGAATATAAACAATTTTAATGATAGAAATATAATAATGATCAATAATTAAATTAATAAACTATTATTAAAAATATAAATTTTAATTAAAATATATTTACATAACACAAAATGATTCAAAAGCAAATCAAAATATATTACGAAAAAATAATATTTAATTTTTAAATTTTTTCATCTTTTTATAAGCTTTTATTTTTTTGATTAAAAATAAATTATTTAAATAATATTTGTCACACTCGAAATTAATTTGTAATTAATTTTTCTAAAAATTTAACTTTAAATAATTAAAATGATTATTTAAAATTATAATAAATAGAAATAAAAATGAGATTTATTAATTATTAAGTAGTATATAGATGTTAAAATCTTTATGTATTTAGGGGTTTCAGGTTAATAAGCTTACTAATTTAAGTAAGTAAGTATTTAATGGTCTATACGTTTTATTTAAAAAATAAAATAACTATAAATTTATTTTTAATATTTTTTATCAATTTTTAAGATTATAACCTTTGAAAATATAATAATTTTTAAATTTTTTCAAAAGTGAATAAAATATTATTTATAATAATCATAATAATTATATATCATATAAATTCAATATAAACAATTCTATTGATAGATATTCTAATAATTATCCAAAAATAAATTAAAAATCTATTATGAATAAGATTGATATTACTTAAAATATAATATCAAATCCTAAAATGATTGAAAATCAAAGCAACATATATTACTAAATAATAATTATTTGTTTTTTAATTTTTATTCTTTTTATAAGCTTATCTATTTTTTGATCAAAAATAAATTTTATAAATTATATTTTTAACTCATAATTTATTTTATAATTAATACATATATAAAAATAAAAAACTAAAAAATAAAAATGAATTTTTTAAATTATAATGAAAACAAATAAAAATGAGATTTATTAATTGTTATTTAGGGTATACCGATTTAAAGGATTATCTATATAGAGGTATCTAGATTTTGTAGTTTAGTGATTTAAATGAATAGGCATTTAGTGGTGTGTAGGTTTTATTTAAACAATAGAATAACAAAGAAAAAATTTTTTTTTTTTATTTTTTCACATTTTCAAAGGTTATAACAATTGAAAATATAATAATTTTATAATTTTTTTCAAAAGTGAATACAATATTTAGTTATAATAATCATAATAATTATATATCATATAAATTCAATATAAATATTTTTATTGATAAATATTCTAATAATGAATAAAATATAACTTAATAATCTATTATTAATAAGATAGATGTCAATTAAAATATAATTACAAAAACCTAAAATGATTCAAAAGCAAAGCAAAATATACTACTATATAATAATTTTTTGTTTAAAAATTTTTTTTTCTTTTAAAAAGTTTATCTATAATTTTTTGATGAAAAATAATTTACATAAATTATATTTGTGCAACTCATAAATTATTTTGTAATTAATATTTATATAAAAATAAATAATAAATAATAAAAATGAATATTTAAAATTATAATGAAAAAATAATATTGATATTTATTATTTATTATTTAGGGTATACTAGTTTAAAAGGATTATCTTTTTAGTGTTTTAGAGATTTAGTAGTTATTGATTTAAGTGTTTAGGCATTTAGTGGTTTATAGGATTTATTTAAACAATGAAATAACAAAAAAAATTTATTTTTGATATTTTCTCACATATTCAAAGGTTATAACCTTTGAAAATATAATAATTTTAAAATTTTTTAAAAATGTGAATACAATATTTTGAAATAAAAATCATTATAATTATATATAATCTAAACAAAATATAAAAAATTTTATTGATAGATATTAAATCAATTATCAAAAAATAAATTTATATGCTATTATTAATATGATAGTTATAAATTAAAATATAATTGCAAAACCTAAAATTATTCAAAAACAAAGTAAAATTTATTACTAAATAATAATTTTTATTTATTAGTTTTTGCTTCTTTTTATAAGCTTATATATTTATTTTGATGAAAAATAAATTACTTAAATTAAATATGTATCACTCATAATTTATTTTGTAATTAATATTTTAATAAATTATTTAAATTATAATTAAGGTTAATGAGTTTAAAGGTTTAAGTCTTTAGGGGCTTTTGTGTTAAGGAGTTTAGAGATTTAAGAGTTTAGGGATTTACTGGTTTATAAGTATTATTTAAACAATTATATAACATAAAATTTATTTTTTTTTATTTTTTCTATTTTTGAAGGTTATATCCTTTGAAAAAATAATAATTTTTAAATTCTTTTCAAATGTAAATATAATATTTATTTATAATACCTTCATAAATATAAGTCATTTAAATTCAATATAAATAATTACATTTTTAGATATTATAATAATGATCAAAAAATAAATTAATAAACTATTATAAATAAAATAGATATTATTTAAAAAGTATTTGCAAAATCTAAATTAATTCAAATCAAAGTGATATATATATTACTAAATAATAATTTTTTTTAATGTTTTGCTTTTTTTATAAGTTTAAATTTTTGTTTTAAAAATTAATTTTTTAAATTATATTTTTTTTACTCATAATTTATTTTGTAATTTATAATTCTATAATAATAAACAAAAAAATAATTAAAATGAATATTTAATATTATAATGAATACAAATAAAATTGAGATTTATTATTTATTATTCAAGATATACCATTTTAATGGTTTAAGTATTTAAGTGTTTTGTGGTTTAGGAGTTTAGTGATTTAATTGGTTAGACCTTTAGTCATTTATTGTTTTTATTTCAAGAATGAGAAAAACAAAAAAATTATTTTTTAAATTTTTTTTAATTTTTGAAGGTTATAACCTTTGAAAATATAATAATTTTTAATTTTTTTTAAATGTGAATATAATATTTAGTTATAATAATCTTAATAATTATATATAATGTAAACTCAATCTAAATAATTTTATTAAAATATATTATAATAATGATCAATAAATAATTTTAAAAACTAGTATTTATAAGAATGATATAAATTAAAATATAATTGTAAAATCTAAAATGATTCAAAATCAAAATAAGTTATATTACTAAATAATAATTATTTTATTTAAAAAATTTACCTTTTTTTATAAGCATTTTTTTAATGAAAAATAAATTATTTAAACTATATATATCCCACTAATAATTTATTTTGGAATTAATATTTCTATAAAAATAAACTGATAAATAATTAAAATGAATATTTAAAATTATAATGAATTCTAATAAAAATTAGATTTATTAATTATTATTTGGACTATACTAATTTAATGTTTTAAGTATTTATGGGCTTCGGGGTTTAGAATTTAGTCATTTTATAATTTAGTCATTTACTGGTTTATTGGTTGTATATATAAAATAAAATAACAAAAAAAATTATTTTTGTTATTTTTTTTCATTTTTGAATGTTATAACCTTAGAAAATATAATAATTTATAATTTTTTTATGAAAAGTGAATATAATATGAAGTTATAATAATCATAATAATTATATATCATATAAATTCAATATAAACTATTTTATTGATATATAATATAATAATAATCATATAAAAGTAATAAACAATTATTAATAAGATACATTTTGTTTAAAATATATTTGCAAAACCTAAAATGACTCAAAATCAAAGTGAAATATTTTACTAAATATTAATTTTAAATTTTTAAATTTTTGTATCCATATATAAGCCTATATATTTTTTGATGAAAAATAAATTATTTAAATTATATTTGTATCACTAATAATTTATTTTATAATTTATATTTCTATAAAATTAAACTAATAAACAATTAATATGTATATTTAAAATTGTAATGAATACTAATAAAAATAAGATTTATCATTTATTATTTAGGGTATATCTATTTAATTGTTTAAGTTTTTTATGGTTTTGGGGTGGAGTTTATTGATTTATATGTTTACACATTTTTGTGTTTATAGATTTTATTTAATCAATGAAATACAAAAAATTTATTTTTTTGAATTTTCGTGATTTTCAAAGGTTATAACCTTTGAAAATATAATAATTTTTTATTAGTCTTAAAATATGAATAAAATACTTGGTTATAATAATCTTAAATTTTATATTTGTTGTTGATTTAATATAAAAAAATGTATTAATATATATTATAAAAATGATCAAAAAAATAAATTAATAAACTATTATAAAAAAGATAGATATTAATTAAAATATATTTGCAGAACCCAAGATAATTCAAAATCAAAGTAAATTATATTACTGAAAAAAAATTTAAATTTTTGAAATTTTGTTTATTTTTATAAGCTTATTTTTTTCATAAAAAATAATTTATTTAAATTATATCTGTCTCACTCATTATTTATTTTGTAATTAATATTTCTATAAAAATAAACTAAAAAATAATTAAAATGAATATTTAAAATTATAATGAATACAAATAAAAATGAGATTTATTATTTATTATTTAGGTTATATAGGTATAATGGTTTAAGTATTTAGGGGATTTTGGGGTTTAGGAGTCTAGAGATTTAAATATTTAGTCATTTAGTGGTTTATAAGTTTTATTTAAATAATAAAATAATAAAAAATCATTTTTGTGATTTTTTATCATTTTTTAAGGTTATAACCTTTGAAAATATAATAATTTTTAAATTTTTTTCAAAAGTAAATATAATATTTAGTTATAATAACTTAATAATTATAAGACATTTTAATTGAATATATGTAATTTTATTGTTCGATATTATAAAAATGATCAACTAATATATTAATAAACTATTATTGATAAGATTGATAGTAATTAAAATATAATTGGAAAACCAATATATAATGATTCAAAATTAAAATAAAATATATTACTAAATAATATTTTTTTGTTTTTAAATTTGTACTTCTTTATATAAACTTATTTTTTTTGATTAAAAATAAATTATTAAAATTATATTTGTTTCACTCATTATTTATTTTGTGATTGATATTTCTATAAAAAATAAACTAATAAATAATTAAAATGAATATTTAAAATTATAATGAATACAAATTAAAATGAGATTTATGATTTATTATATATGGTATACCAGTTTAATGGTTTGATTATTTAGTGGTTTATATGTTTTATTTATATAATAAAAAATCAAAATTCTATATTTGATTTTTTTTGATTTTCAAAGGTTATAACCTTTGAAAAATAAATAATTTTTAAAATTTTTTGAAATGTGAATACCATCTATAATTATATTAATCTTACTAAATATATATCATATAAATTCAATATGAATAATGTTAATGATAGATATTATAATAATGATCAAAAATTAAATTAATAAACTATTATTAATCAAATTAATATTAATTAAAATATATTTACATAACACAAAATGATTCAAAATCAAATCAAAATATATTACTAAATAATAATATTTAATTTTTATAATTTTGCTTCTTTTTATAAGCTTATATATTTTTTATTAAATTAAATTATTTAAATAATATTTGTCTCACTCGAAATTTATTTTGTAATTAATCTTTCTAAAAAATTAAACTATAAATAATTAAAATAAATATTTAAAATCATAATAAATAGAAATAAAAATGAGATTTATTATTTATTAAGTAGTATATAGAGGTTAAAAGATTTTTGTATTTAGGGGTTTCGTGATTTATGAGCTTACTGATTTAAGTAAGTAAGCAAATCTATAGGTTTTATTTAAAAAATGAAATACAAAAAATTTATTTTTATTATTTTTTCACATTTTCAAAGGTTATAAACTTTGAAAATATAATAATTTTAAATTTTTTTTCAAAAGTGAAAACAATATTTTGTTATAATAATCATTATGTTTATAAATCATATAAATTCAATATAATTTATTTTATTGATAAATATTCTAATAATGATGAAAAAATAACTTAATAATGTATTATTAATAAGATAGATATCAATTAAAATATAATTACAAAACTTAAATTGATTCAGAAGAAAAGCAAAATATATTACTATATGATAATTTTTTGTTTTGAAATTTTTTTTTCTTTTAAAAGTTTATCTATATTATTTTGATGAAAAATAATTTATATAAATTATATTTGTGTAACTCATAATTTATTTTGTAATTAATATTTATATAAAAATAAACAAATAAATAATTAAATTTGAATATTTAAAATTAAAATTAAAAAAATGAGATTTATTCTTTATTATTTAGGATATACCAGTTTAATTTAAATTAGATTTGTCTCACTAATAATTTATTTTTTAATTAATATTTCTATAAAAATAAACTGATAAATAATTAAAATAAAAATTATAATTATACTAAATAATTAAAATAATTTATTTTGTTCCTCTCTCAACTCTAGAATGTTTGCTAAAGCTCTAACCAAAATAATAGGTGCTTTTACTTTATCTCCAATATGTCTCATCATATTTGATGTTGAATCACTAGGTTATCAAAGGTAATTTGACTCATGTACGCTAACAGACTAAACCAAAGTTGTATCCCTATGTGTTGAATTAGTTAGTTGTTATGGATGCTATTTATATTGATTATTCTAATTTCTTCTAAAATATCTCTATTACACACACTCAAAGCAATTTTTTTAAAACATAGTTCATCTCTAAAAAAATAACCACCTTGTAGCCTATTAGAACAAACTAGCCACATGGTGGTTTGAGCAGGGCAAGAAGTATGGGCTCTCTTTCAATCAAGAATCAAATAATTTATATTATTGGAATGTCTAAGCCTTTTTTTAAATCCTAATGGATATGAAAAGTATCATTTCTTTTTTTTATATTAAATGAGTTATGTATGCAAGCTCACAATACCCAAAAAGGTGTAAATGATTAATATTCAAATGTATAAAAGGTTTTAATCATTGCTCAAAATATTAGTCTTGCATATTGACACTTGAGGTCACAAATCAAAGGAAAAAGCCATAGTGATATTTCCAATCCCAAGAATTTTAGCTATAGAAAGTTATAAAGAATAGTACTCGAGCTTTAACTATTTCTATGGTCATGACTTTTGCTCTTGAGGAATGTCCAAAGTTACAATCATTCCTAGTGCAATGACTTTTCAATATAAAGATAAAATGCAAAAGATATGGTCATATCCAATACTGTGACCTAGTATCATAATAAGTATTCATGATCATTCTTAGTGCCATAACAATATGTTCAAAAGAGAGACACAAGTTATGGCATATTCTCATCGATATGATTTGTGTTCTAGAGACAAAATATACGATCATGACCATTGCTAATGCTATAATAATCTAAAGCAAGAAAGAGACCGAATCCATAACAAACTCCTTGAGTCATGACTTTGTGTTACATATACAAAAAGATAAATCTGTGACATTCCTAAAAGTTTTGAATTTCAATTTAAATTTAACCCTTAGTCATTTGATTATAAAATTGCAAAACATGAAATTTAGGATTTAGGGTTTATGGATTAGGGTTATAGTTTATGGTTTAAGGTTTAAAATTTAAATTTAGGGTTTATGGTTTTTTTTGTTTTTTTTTGGAAAATACATACTTTATTTATCATTTAGGCACACAACTTACAAGAGACTAAAAAGCTGACTAATTTAGGCCAGCCCACCAAATCTTATGCACCTTAATGATTCTATGCATAAAATACATAAAAAAACATAATGCCTAAAAATTCCAAGCGTACGAATACAACTAAAATCACCTGGCATTCCCGGACTTCAGAGGTGGCATTGAGTCATTATGCACCCTACGTCCTTTCCATTCGGATTTGTTCAATCCTTTCATGAGGAACCTTAATGATGCACCATATTAAAACTATGCAAATATAAGATAGTGCATGTGTGTGAAATGCAGCATCAAGCGTTTGCCTATGTCATTGCTATGCAATGGAATACATGTAAAATTGGAAACCCATAAATCTACAAGTCCATATCTATGGCACTTTGTCAATTCATTCTCACCTCTAAATTCTATATTCTTTTACTCCAATGATCCTCAAAAGCATATATCTTAGGTTTGAATGCTTCCTCCTCGAGCTCCAAGAAGTGGCTATATGTTGCACCGACAAAATATCAAAAAATATGCATGCATAGGTGTGCATGTGTGATGAGGTCCATTTCATAGTCTAATTATCTACGCGTACAACCAAGCTAGAATACAAGTAAAATTACAAAATGCTATAAAGATGGGTCTTCTGCTCCTGGGAGTGTAACATCGCCTAATGTGTATTTACAAAATGCATTAGTGGGCCCCACTTGGAGATACTCATGGGTCCAGTTGCCCTCATTGCATGCTACATAGAGAACATACAAGATTGTGTGTGTGAGTATGTCATGATCCATCTCTACAAGTACATGGTGCATACAAAGTCCAAAATACAAATAAGACTACAAACATAAACTACAAGTTTGAATCTTTTGCTCCCGTGTGGCTGGTCTGGACTCCATTGCTTACTGGCCATGCTTGGTGATGCTTCAGATATATTCGGCTCTCCAATTAATCATGGATTACCCGCTACTCCTGTTGGGCGATGATTGGGAGGCCCTCTATGCTACCTGATAGGGCTGGTGGGACCAACTCCTAGATACTCCTGAGTTTACTCCCGACCATTTGCTCAGTCTTGTTAGTTGTCTGAATGTTATCATTCCGTCCTACTTGTGGGGCCCTCTACAAGCTGGTGGCCAATACTTCTTGCTGCTTCAAGGACTTGCTGGCCCCTCTAAATGCTACACAAAAATGGACAATAATATGTGCACGTGTGTACTGTGGTCCGTCGCTATGTGTGTGTGGTGCAGCAGTATCTGGGTTTAGGAGTATAGTAATTTAAGTATTTAGGTATTTTGTGGTTTTAGGTTTTATTTAAATAATTAAATGACAAAATAATTATTTTTATGATTTTTTTCTCATTTTCAAGGTTATAACAATTGAAATATTATAATTTTTAATTTTTTTTCAAATTTTAATACAATATTTAATTATAATAATCATAAAAATTAATTATCATGTAAATTAAATATAAATATTTTTATTGATCGATATTATAATACTGATCATAAAATAGATTAAAACACTATTATTAATAAGATAGATATTAATTAAAATATATTTGCAAAACCTAAAATGATTCAAAATCAAAGTAAAATATATTACTAAATAATAATTTTTTATTTTTATATTTTTGATTCTTTTTATAAGCTTATAAATTTTTTTGATGAAGATAAATTATTTAAATTATATGTCTCATTCATAATTTTATTTTGCAATTAATATTTCTATAAAATTAAACTAATAAATAATTAAAATGAATATTAAAATTATAATGAATACAAATAAAAATGATATTTATGATTAATTATTTAGATTATACCGGTTTAATGGTTTAAGTATTTAGGAGTTTAGGAGTTTAGTGATTTAAGTGTTTAGGTATTTAGTAGTTTAAATGTTTTATTTAAATAATGAAATAACAAAAAAAATATTTTTCTAATTTTTTATCAATTTTGAAGGTTATAACCTTTATAAAGATAATAATTTTTAAATATTTTTCAAATGTGAATACAATATTTAGTTATAATAAACTTTATAATTATATATCATGTAAATTAAAAATAAACAATTTTATTGATAGATATTAATAAACTAAATATAAATATAAATATAATGATGATCAAAAAATAAATTAATAAACTATTATTTATTGATAGATATTTATATATTATTTATAAATAATTAAACCTTTAAAGATGGTTTAAATGTTTAAATAGTTAAGGGTTTTGGGGTTTTGGTGTTTTGGGGTTTAGGAGTTTAATGATTTAAGCATTTAGGCATTTATTAGTTTATAGGTTTATAGTTTTATAGTTTAGGAGTTTATTTAAAAATATATTAAAAAATTTATTAAAAAATTTATTAAAAAATTTATTAATAAAATAACAATATTTAGTTATCTCACCATTAAAAATATAATAATTTTTAAATTATTTTCAAATGTAAATATAATATTTAGTTATAATAATCTTTATAATTATATAACATGTAAATTCAATATAAACATTTTTTTTGATAAATATTCTAATAATGATGAAAAAATAACTTAATAATCTATTATTAATAAGATAGATATCAATTAAAATATATTTACAAAACCTAAATTGATTCAGATGCAAAGCAAAATATATTACTATATGATAATTTTTAGTTTTGAAATGTTTTTTTCTTTTAAAAAGTTTATCTATATTATTTTAATGAAAAATAATTTATTTGAATTATATTTGTGCAACTCATAATTTATTTTATAATTAATATTTATATAAAAATAAACAAATAAATAATTAAATTTGAATATTTAAAATTAAAATGAAAAAAAATGAGATTTATTATTTATTATTTAGGGATATTGTTTTAATTTAAATTAGATCTATCTCACTAATATTTTTTTTGTAATTAATATTTTTATAAAAATGAACTGATAAATAATGTAAATGATAATTTAAAATTCTACTGAATAAAATTAAAATAAAATTTATGAATTATTATTAATGTTTACAAGTTTAATAGTTTATGTATTTAGAGGTTTTGTCATTTAGTAGTTTAGCGATTTATGTTTTAAGGCATTTAGTGGTTTATTGGTTTTACTTAAACAATGAAATAACAAAAAAAATATTTTTGATATTTTTTCACATTTTCAAAGGTTATAACCTTTGAAAATATTAAAATTTTAAATTTTTTTAAAAATATGAATACAATATTTAGTAATAATAATCATTATAATTATATATAATAGAAACTAAATATAAACAATTTTATTGATAGATATGATATCAATTATCAAAAAATAAATTAATATGCCATTATTAATATGATAGATATAAATTAAAATATAATTTATAACCTAAAATTATTCAAAAACAATGTAAAATTTATTACTAAATAATAATTTTTGTTTTTAAGTTTTTGCTTATTTTTATAAGCTTATATTTTTTTTGATAAAAAATAAATTATTTAAATTATCTTTGTATCACTCATAATTTATTTTGTAATTAATATTTCAATATATTATTTAAATTATATTTAAGGTTTGCAAGTTTAAAGGTTTAATTATTTTGGGGCTTTGGGGTTTTAAAGTTTAGAGATTTATGTGTTTAGGCATTTAATGCTTTATAAGTTTTATCTAATCAATGATATAACAGAAACTTTATTTTTGTTATTTTTTATAATTTTTGAAGGTTATAACCTTTGAAAATATAAAAATATTTAAATTTTTTTATAAGTGAATACTATATTAAACATTTATATTGATAGATAATATATAAATGATCAAAAAATAAATTAATAAACTATTGTTAATAAGAAAGATTTTATTTAAAATATATTTTCAAAACATAAATTTATTCAAAATCAAAATAAAATATATTACTAAATAATAATTTTTTTGATGTTTTGCTTCTTTTTATAAGTTTATATTTTTTTTTATTAAAATTAAATTATTAAAATTTTATTTGTCTTCCTCATAATTTATTTTTAATTTATAATTCTATAAAAATAAACTAATAAATAATTATATTAAAAATTTAAAACTATAATGAATACAAATAAAATATAGATTTATTATTTATTATTTAGGATATACTAGTTTAATGGTTTAAGTATTTAGTTGTTTTGGGGTTTAGTGATTTAAGTGTTTAGGCCTATAGTGATTTATAGTTTTTATTTAAAGAATGAAAAAATAAAAAATTTAATTTTTTGATTTTATTTTTAATTTTTGAAGGTTATAACCTTTGAAAATATAATAAATTTTAATTTTTATAAAATGTGAATATAATATTTAGGTATAATAATATTAATAATTATATATTTTCTGAACTCAATATAAATAATTTTATTAATACATATTATAATAATGATCAATAAAAAATTAATAAACTATTATTAATAAGAATGATATAAATTAAAATATAATTACAAAATCTAAAATGATTCAAAATCAAAATAAAATATATTACTAAATAATAAATTTTTGTTTTTAAAATTTTGCCTATTTTTATAAGGATATATATTTTTTTGATGAAAAATAAATTATTTAAATTAGATCTGTCTCATTAATAATTTAATTTGTAATTAATATCTCTATAAAAATAAACTCATAAATAATTAAGATAAAAATTTAAAATTATTCTTAATAAAAATTAAATTGAGATTTATGATTTTTTATTAATGTACACCTGTTTAATGGTTTAAGTATTTAAAGATTTTGTCATTTAGGAGTATAGCACTTTATGTTTTTAGGCATTTAGTGATTTATAGGTTGTTTTAAATAATAAAATAATAAAAAAAAATTTGTAGTTTTTTATCATTTTCAGAGATTATAACCTCTGAAAATATAATAATATTTAAAATTTTTTGAAATCTGAATACAATATTTAGTTATTTTAATATTAATAATTATATATCATATAAATTCAATATTAACAATTTTATTGAAATATAATATAATATTGATTAAAAATTAAATTAATAAACTATTAATAATAAGATAGATATTAATTAAAAAATATTTACAATACCCAAATCGATTCAAGATTAAACTATAATATATTACTGTATAATAATTTAAAATTTTTAAATTTTAACTTTTTTTATAAGCATATATATTTTTTTTTGATTAAAAATAAATTATTTAAATTATATTGGTCGCACTTATAATTTATTTTGTAATAAATATTTTATAAAAATAAACTAATAAATAATTAAAATCAATATTTAAAATTATATTAAATGAAATAAATATTAGATTTATTAATTATTAAGTAGTATATAGGGGTTTAATGGTTTATGTATTTAGGAGGTTACAGATTTACCTATATATGCATTTAGTGGTTTATATATTTTATTTATAAAATTTAATAACAAAAAATTTATTTTTGTTATTTTTTGATATTTTCAAAGGTTATAACATATGAAAATACAATAAATTTTAAATTTTTTTCTAAAGTGAATACAATCTTTAGTTATTATAATCATTATATTTATATATCATATAAATTCAATATTAACAATTTTATTGATAAATATTCTAATAATGATCAAAGAATAAATTAATAATCTATTATTAATAAGATAGATATCAATTAAAATATAATTACAAAACCTAAAATGATTCAGAAGCAAAGCAAAATATATTACTATATAATAATTTTTTTTTGAATTTTTTTTTATTTTAAAAATTTTATCTATATTTTTTTGATGAAAAATAATTTATGTAAATTATATTTGTCTAACTCATAATTTATTCTGTAATTAATATATTTATAAAAATAAACTAATAAATAATTAAAATGAATATTTAAAATTATAATGAAAAAAAATAAGATTTATTATTTATTTTTTAGAAATGCCGGTTTAATTTAAATTAGAAATTTCTCACTAATGATTTATTTTGTAATTAATATTTCTATAAAAATAAACTGATAAATATTTAAAATATAAATTTAAAATTATACTGAATAAAATTTAAAATGAGATTAATGATTTATTATTACTGTATACCAGTTAAATGGATTAAGTAATTAGAGGTATTTTCATTTAGGATTTTACCGATTTATGTTTTTAGGCTTTTAGTGGTTTATACATTTTATTTAAAAAAATAAAATATCAAAAAAATTTTCCAAAAAAATTTCAATAATATTTTCTCATTTTCATAGGTTATAACCTTTGAAAATATTGTAATATTTAAAATTTTTTGAAATGTGAATATAAAACTTAGTTATAATAATATTAATAATTATATGTCATATAAATTCAATATAAATAATTTTATTGATATATATTATAATAATGATCAAACTTAAATTTATAAACTATTGATATTAAGATAGATATTAATTAAAAAATAATTACAAAACCCAAATTGATTCAAAATTATAGTAAAAAATATTTCTGGAAAACAATTTTTAATTTTTAAATATTTACTTCTTTTATCAGCAGATATATTTTTTAAATTATATTTGTCACACTCATGATTTATTTTGTAATAAATATTTCTATAAAAATAAACTAATAAATAATTAAAATGTATATTTAAAATTATAATAAATAGAATTTAAAATTAAATTTATTAATTATTAAGTAGTATATAGCGGTTTAATGGTTTATGTATTTTGGCATTACGGAGTTTAGGAGTTTACAGATTTAACTGTGCATGCATTTAGTGGTTTATAAGTGTTATTTTAAAAAAAATATCAAAAAATTTATTTTTTTTATTTTTTGATATTTTCAAAGGAACCTTTGAAAATATAATAATTTTTAAATTTTTTTCAAAAGTGAATAAAATATTTAGTTATAATAATCATTATATTTATATATCATATAAATTTAGTATAAATATTTTTATTGATAAATATTCTAATAATGATCAAAGAATAAATTAATAATCTATTATTAATAAGATAAATATCAATTTAAATATAATTACAAAACCTAAAATGATTCAGAAGCAAAGCAAAATATATTACTATATAATAATTTTTTGTTTTGAATTTTTTTCTTTTAAAAACTTTATCTATATTTTTTTGATGAAAAATAATTATATAAATTATATTTGTCTAACTCAATTTATTTAGTAATTAATAAATATATAAAAATAAACGAATAGATAATTAAAATGAATATTTTAAATTATAATGAAAAAAATAATTTTGAGATTTATTATTTATTATTTAGGGTATACTGGTTTAAAATGATTATCTATTTAAGGTTTTCGAGATTTAGGAGTTATTGATTTAAGTATTTAGGCATTTAGTGGTTTATAGGATTAATTTAAACAATGAAATAACAAAAAAATTATTTATGTTATTTTTTTACATTTTCAAAGGTTATAACATTTGAAAATATAATAATTTTAAAATTTTTATAAAATATGAATAAAATATTTAGTAATAATAATCATTATAATTATATATAATTTAAACTAATTATAAATAATTTTATTTATAGATATGATATCAAATATCAAAAAATAGATTAATAAACTATTATTAATATGATAGATATAAATTAAAATATAATTACAAAACCTAAAATGATTCAAAATCAAATAAAATTAATTACTAAATAATAATTTTTTCTTTTTAAATTTTTACTTCTTTTTATAATATTATATTTTTTTTATTAAAAGTAAATTATTAATATTATATTTGTCTGACTAATTTTTTATTTTGTCATTAATATTTATATAAAAAATAAACTAATATATATTTAAAATGAATATTTAAAATTATAATGAATACAAATTAAAATGAGATTTAAGATTTATTATTGCTGTATATGTAATTTATTTTTTTATAATCTGTTTGTATAAACAAATATTTTTTCGTCTTTGATATTTTCATGTAAGTGTAGGAAAGGAAATATTAAGAGGCCGGGGATGCAGCAGTAGCATAATAATGGAGTTCTCGTTGACCAGACAGCGGCCCAAAATTGGAGCAGAGCATGACCCGTCTCATGATCCGACCCGCTCCGGTTAAATGAATCGAGAGAAATTTTAATATAAAATGTTTTATAAATTTATTTTCGGGTGGCTATTTTTGCACCCGTGGTACTTTTCATCGTCTCTCTCTCTCTTCTCTCTCTGTGATTTATCACGACTATTTTGTGTGCTACATACTGTAAGACATTTCTGTTGCTTTAATCTGTAACGCATAAGCATTTTTAAGTGGATTTAGCTAGTCGTACTGAGCGACTAGCGAACCACATTATTTTCAATGTTTATTTCTCATTTTTTGATTCTATCATGGATGGTTGCTGAATTGAGATATATATATTGCTAGATTTCTGTTGTTTCTACGTTTCTATATCTCAATCTCACTACCGTGGAAACACAATTGTCCAACAATTATATATGGTATATCGATTTAATGGATCAATTATTTAGGGGTTTTGTCGTTTAGGAGTTTAGCAATTTATGTTTATAGGCATTTAGTGGTATATAGGTTTGATTTATATAATAAAAATAATTTTTTTTTTATTTTTTTTAGATTTTCAAAGGTTATAACCTTTGAAAATAAAAAAAATATTTAAAATCTTTTGAAATGTGAATACCATGTATAATTATATTAATCTTATTAATTATATATCATATAAATTCAATATAAATAAATTTAATGATAGATATTATAATAATGATCAAAAATTAAATTAATAAACTATTATTAATAATATAAATATTAATTAAAATATATTTACATAACACAAAATGATTCAAAATCAAATAAATATATATTACTAAATAATAATATTTAATTTTTAATTATTCCATCTTTTTATAAGATTATATTTTTTTATAATTAAAAATAAATTATATAAATAATATTTGTCTTACTCGAAATTTATTTTGTAATTAATTTTTCTAAAAAATTAAAATTAAAATAATTAAAATGAATATTTAAAATTATAATAAATAGAAATAAAAATGAGATTTATTATTTATTAAGTAGTATACAGATATTATAAGGTTTTTGTATTTAGGGGTTGCGGGTTTTATGAGCTACTGATTTAAGTAAGTAAACATTTAGTGGTCAATAGGTTTTATTTAAAAAAGAAATAACAAAAAAATTATTTTTTTTATTCTTTCTCATTTTTAAAGATTATAACCTTTGAAAATATAATAATTTTTAAATTTTTTTCAAAAGTGAATACAATATTTATTTATAATAATCATAATAATTATATATTATATAAATTCAATATAAACAATTTTATTGATAGATATTCTAATAATTATCAAAAAATAAATTAAAAATTTATTATGAATGAGATTGATATTACTTAAAATATAATATCAAAACCTAAAATGATTCGAAAGCAAAGCAAAATATATTACTAAAAAATAATTATTTGTTTTTAAATTTTTATTCTTTTTATAAGCTTATCTATTTTTTGATGAAAAATTATTTTTATAAATTATATTTTTAACTCATAATTTATTTTATAATATATATATATATATATATATATATATATATATATATATATATAACTTAACAATCAAAATGAATTTTTTAAATTATAATGAAAACAAATAAAAATGAGATTTATTAATTATTATTTAGGGTATACCGGTTTAAAGGATTATCTATATAGGGGTATCAGGATTTTGTAGTTTTGTAATTTAAGTGTTTAGGCATTTAGTGATTTATAGGTTTTATTTAAACAATGAAATACTAAAAAAAATATTTTTTTTTATTTTTTCACATGTTCAAAGGTTATAATCTTTCAAAATATAAAAATTTTAATACTTTTTTCAAAAGTGAATACGATATTTAGTTATAATAATTATTAAATTTATATATCATATAAATTCAATATAAACATTTTTATTGATACATATTCTAATAATGATCAATAATAAATTAATAATCTATTATTAATAAGTTAGATATCAATTAAAATATAATTACAAAACCTAAAATGATTCAGAAACAAAGCAAAATATATTACTATATAATATTGTTTTGTTTTTAAATTTTTTTCTTCTTTGATTAAGTTTATCTATATTTTTTGTTGAAAAATAATTTACATAAATTATATTTATATAACTTATAATTTATTTTGTAATTAATATTTATATAAAAATAAATAAATAAATAATTAAAATGAATATTTAAAATTATAATACAAAAAATAAAAATGAGATTTATTATTTATTATTTATTATTTATTATTTTGGAAATACATGTTTACAAAATTTATCTATTTAGGGTATTCAAGATTTAGAAATTATTGATTTAAGTATTTAGGCATTTAATGGTTTATAGGTTTTATTCAAACAATGAAATAACAAAAAATTTATTTTTGATATTTTTTAAAATTTTCAAAGGTTATGACATTTGAAAAATAATAATTTTAAGATTTTTTAAAAATATGAATACAATAATTAGTAATAATAAATATTATAACTATATATAAAATAAACTAAATATAAATCATTTTATTGATAGATATTATATCAATTATCAAAAAATAAATTAATAAAGTATTATTAATATGATAGATATAAATTAAAATATAATTAAAAAACCTAAAATGATTCAAAATCAAATTAAAATTTATTACTAAATAAATTTTTTTTTGTTTTTGCATCATTTTATAAACTTATATGTTTTTTTGATGAAAAATATATTATTTAAATTATATTTGTATCTCTCCTAATTTATTTTGTAATTAATATTTCTATAAATTATTTAAATGATATTATGTCTTCCTCATAATTAATTTTTAATAAACTATTATTAATAAGTTAGATATTATTTTAAATATATTTGCAAAACGTAAATTTTTTCAAAATCAAAGTAAAATATATTACAAAATAATACTTTCTTTGATGTTTTGCTTCTTTTTATACGTTTATATTTTTTGTTATTTAATGTAAATTATTTAAATTATATATGTCTTCCTCATAATTAATTTTTAATTTATAATTCTATAAATATAAACTAATAAATAATTAAAATGAATATTTAAAATTATAAAGAATACAAATAAAATAGAGGATTATTATTTATTATTCAGGATATACTAGTTTAATGGTTTAAGTATTTAGGTGTTTTGGGGTTTAGTGATTTAAGTGGTTAGGCCTTTAGAGATTTATAGTTTTTATTAAAAGAATGAAAAAATAAAAAATTTAATTTTTTGATTTTTTAAATTTTTGAAGGTTATAACCTTTGAAATTATAATAATTTTTAATTTTTTTAAATGTGAATATAATATTCAGTAATAATAATCTTAATTATATATAATGTAAACTCAATATAAATAATTTTATTAATAGATATTATAATAATGATCAATAAAAAATTAATAAACTATTATTAATAAGAATGATATAAATTAAAATATAATTGCAAAATCTAAAATGATTCAAAATAAAAAAAAATATATTACTAAATAATAAAATTTTGTTTTTAAAATTTTGCCTCTTTTTATAAGGATATATATTTTTTTTTTGATGAAAAATAAATTATTTAAATTAGATATGTCTCACTAATAATTTATTTTGTAATTAATATTTCTATAAAAATAAACTGATAAATAATTAAAATAAAAATTAAAAATTATACGTAATAAAAATTAAATTGAGATTTATAATTTTTTATTAATCGACACATGTTTAATAGTTTAAGTATTTAAAGGATTCGTCGTTTAGGAGTTTAGTTATTATGTTTTTAGGTATTTAGTGGTTTATAGGTTTTATTTAAACAATAAAATAACAAAAAAAAATTTGTAATTTTTTCTCTTCTTCATATGTGATAACCTTTGAAAATTTAATAATATTTAAATTTTTTTGAAATTTTAATACAATATTTTGTTATTATAATATTAATAATTATATATCATATAAATTTAATATAAATAATGTTATTGATAGATTTTATATTAATGATCAAAAATTAAATATATAAACTATTAATATTTAGATCGATATTAATTAAAAAATAATTACAAAACCCAAATTAATTCAAAATTAAAGTAACTTATATTACTTGATAATAATTTTTAATTTTTAAATTTATACTTCTTTTATAAGCATATATTTTTATAGGATAAATAATATATTATTTAAATTATATTTGTCCCACTCATAATTTATTTAGTAATAAATATTTCTAAATAAATATACTAATAAATAATTAAAATGAATATTTAAAAATATAATAAATAGCAATAAAAATAGATTTATTAATTATTAAGTAGTATTTAGCGGTTTAATGATTTATGTATTTAGACATTATGGGGTTTAGGAGTTTACTGATTTAATTTTATATGCATTTAGTAGGGCTGCTCACGGACTCAAAGATTCGCAAACCAATCCGAAGTCTTGTCCCGAAAGAATAGGGACTGAGAAAAATCCGTTAACTTTGACTTTTCCCGTCCCGTTCTATCACGTATTTTTTCTTTTGTGATGATTCCGGATCTTAAGCAATATCCATCCCGAGAACCGTCCCATCCAAAAAAACCGATACTAGAACCAGGAATATATATATATATATATATATAACATGAAGATGCTACCAATTCCACTCCTGCCCATCCAATTCCGATGCACCTTTTGTTGTTCCGACGAGTTCCAGGCCACCTTATGCTGTTCAAGCCATCTTTAGTTATGTCCAACCCTTGTCCGTCACTCTTCTGGTTTCCTCCACCGTGTCCCATATGCCACCATCCTTTTGGTTTGTTTTTTTGACAAAAATTAAGTGATTAATTATTATTATTATTATGTGTCTCAGTTAGTTTTTTCGAGTATTAGTTGTGATGTTGTGGTAGAGCTGAATGAGTGGGCTGAATGTGTTACAATCAGTTTTGTAAAGCTTGCTTGTTTGAAATATTTATATGTATTTATGCTTAACACATCATATTAATTAATGGCAATGCAGATGGCACAATTCAGCGGTAAACGAAAAATATAATAAATTGAAGATGATCACATCTCAAATGATCAATGTACTGGTAAATCCAATCATCATCCTTTCACGAACCCTCCATTTGTGACGGCAGGTTCTTCAATTCCAATTGTAAAAGAAAGTCAAGGTACATGTGAACCTCAAGCTCATAAAAAGTATAAGTCTGCTGTTTGGGAAACTTATGAGATATTAGTTGATCCAGAGGGAAATGAAACTGGTAGGGCAGCTTGTATATGGTGTAAGAAAAAATATTTTGCAAAAAGTGATCAAGGTATTACAGATTTATGGAAATACATGAGTGAGACTTGTAGGAAATTTCCACACAAAAAAGAATTAATAGAAGCTCACAAAGGTAAATACAAGTCACAATCTTTGTTGAGTTTCACTAAAGGTACTAGTTCTGAGAATAACAAATTAACATGTTGGCAATTTGATCAAAAACTCGTTAGGGAGGCTTTGGTGAAAATGATCATAAAAGATGAATTGCCTTTTTTGTTTTGTTGAGAGGGATGAGTTTAAGAAAGTTCTGCATGAATTGCCTTTTTAAACTTTTGTGTAATTAAAAGTCATTCTAGAGTTAATATTAGAAATGCTATTGAGTTTTGCATTAATGAATGGGGTTTGAAAAAGTTGATGTGCGTTACTATTGACAATGAATCAAATAATGATGTTGAAGTTGAACAATTGAAAAAAAAGGCTTGTGAAGAAAAGTGTTGTACCTTTGAGAGGCGATCATTTTCATATGAGATGTTGTGCTCATATCCTAAACTTAATTGTCAGAGTTGGCATTGCAGTAGTTGAGGGTGCTATTCAAAAAATTAGAGGTGTGGTGAAATATGTGAGGAGCAGTCCTAAAAGATTAGATATGTTTAAGTTATGTGTTGAAGAAGCAAACATGACATATGGATCTTCATTGGAATAGATTGTCCTACAAGATGGAATTCAACTTATTTGTTGTTACAAACTGATATAAAATATCAAAAAGAATTTGTTAAGTTGTAGGACAAAGACAAAAGGTTTTTGAAGGAGTTTGGTTCAAACATTCCAACTGAGAGAGACTGAACAAACACCAAAAATTTGGCTTTTTTCTAGAAAACTTTTTATGAGGTAACTTGTAAATTTTCTGGCTCATAATATTCTACCTCTAGTGTTTATTTTCCTCATATTATTCGAATATTGAAAAAAATTGAGCTTTGTGAAATTAGTAGAGATACAATGGTGTCTGAAATGGGTATGAAAATGAGGCATAATTATCAACAAATATTGGGGTTCTCTTCAGTCAACAAATATTATGCTTTTTGTAGCAATAGTGTTGGATATTTGATAAAAGCTCAAATATCTCAAGGTTCAGTACACTTAGCATTATGGAGAGGAATTTGCTAAAAATTTGGTGAAAAAGGTTATAGATGCTTTAAATGAGATGATGGATGATTATAAAGATATAAATGAAGATGAATCAAAAGAAGATGATTTCTCTTCTACTGTATTGAAGAAAAATGATGATTTCTTTGATGGTAGTGATACTTATATTGATGATTTTTTTTGTTGAAATGGAAAAAGAACAAGAAGTTGCAGCTTTGGAAGAGTTGGATAGGTACTTGGAAAACAAACTTGAAAAAAATAGAATTGATTTTGATCTTTTAAACTGGTGGAAGGTAAATGAGGTTAGGTATCCTTCTTTGGCAAATGTAGCAAGGATGTATTTGCCATCCAAGCATCTACTATGGCCTACAAATCTACATTTAGTACTGGGGGGAGAACTTTAGATAAATTTAGGAGTTCTTTAACACCTATTACTAGCTGAAGTTCTCATATGTCTACATGATTGGTTGAGATGCTCAAACAAACCTATTGTAATTGAAGAATTAGTTCAAGAGCTTGATGATAATGAATCAGGTTAGTATAAAAATCTTGTAAATTTTAATTTCACTTTTACTTATTTTATTTATTCAATTTAATAAAAATATGGTTCAATTACAATTTTCAGAGGGGTCACAAGATCCAAATATTCTTCCAACTATAGTTGGCCAACTAAATTTGGAATGGGTTTATTAAATTTTATAATGTAATATTTTGTTTTTTTATTACTCTTTCATCTTAAAAATTTATGTCTACATGATTAACAGGTTTTCATCTTTGGTTGTCCTTCTACAGTGGAGGAAGAAAAGGGAGGAGTTGTAGAAGAGATTATTAATTGGGTTTGGATTTTCGTTGTTGTTCCGGGATGGACCTTTGAAATGATTATTATCATGGTTGTTATTAGTTGTATTTTTTTGTTATATTATGCATCCTAATTTTAGCAATTACTTAAGTAATAATTGCTGCTACCAATGTTTGTGGTCATCTTTAGCTATTCCTTATTATTTTAAGTAATTGTTTAAAAAATGTAGTATTGCTATTATGGTTGACTTTCACTCGACTAAACAAAGCCAACTTGTGACAAAACAAAGAACCAAATTAAGAACACAACTCGGTCACATTCTCTTTAACATTTCTATCCTTTTCTACACATCAAAGCTGTTGTCAAGGTAATGGAACTCGTTTGTGGTATTCAGCCTATTTCTCAAAACAAAATTGGCCCAATTTGAGTTTGAAAGATACATAACTAAGGAATTATAAATGGTGCAACAAAAGGTTTCGACATGAACAAACTTGACCGGTTTGAAGAAAATAAATTGAAAAAATGTCCGAACTCTATTCCATCCTAGAACAATTTTCTCCTACCCAAAGTCACCCATCTTTGTCCCATCCAGTCCCGATATTTTGAACCTATGGGACGGGTCTGGATCTTCAAAAAAGAATCTTTGAACTGTGGGAAGGGACTGGAGATTTGTAATCCTCATCCCGTCCCACCCCATGAGCACCCCTAGAATTTAGTGGTTTATAAGTTTTATTTAAAAATTAAAATAACAAAAAATTTATTTTTATTATTTTTTGATATTTTGAAAGGTTATAACCTTTGAAAATATAATAATTTTTAAATTTTTTTCAAATGTGAATACAATATTTAGTTATGCTAATCATTATATTTATATATTATATAAATTCAATATAAATAATTTTATTGATAAATATTTTAATAATGATCAAAAAATAAATTAATAATCTATTATTAATAAGATAGAGATCATTTAAAATATAATTACAAATATTAAAATGATTCAAAAGAAAAGCAAAATATATTACTATATAATAATTTTTTGGTTTGGAATTTTTTTTTCTTTTAAAAAGTTTATTTATAATTTTTTTATGAAAAATAATATATATAAATTATATTTGTTTAACTCATAATTTATTTTTGTAATTAATAATTATATAAAAATATACAAATAAATAATAAAAATGAATATTTAAATTTATAATGAAAAAATAATGAGTTTTATTATTTATTATTTATTATTTAGGGTATACCGGTTTAATTTAAATTAGATCTATCTAACTAATAATTTATTATGTAATTAATATTTCTATAAAATAAACTGATAAATAATTAAAATAAAAATTAAAAATTAAACTGAATAAAAATAAAAATGAAATTTATGATTTATAATTAATGTATACCAGTTTAATTGTTTATGTATTTAGAGGTTTTGTCATTTAAAAGTTTAGCGATTTATGTTCTTAGGCATTTAGTGGTTTATACGTTTTATTTAAACAATAAAATAAAAAAAATTTAATTTTTTTTACATTTTCATAGGTCATTATCTTTGAAAATATATTAATATTTAAAATTTTTTGAAATGTGAATACAAAATTTAGTTATAATAATATTAAAAATTATATATCATATAAATTTAATATAAACAATTTTATTGATGGATATTATAATAATGATCAAAACCTAAATTAATAAACTATTAAAAATAAGATAGATATTATTTAAAAAATATTTACAAAACCCAAATTGATTCAAAATTAAAGGAAAATATCTTAATAATAATTTTTAATTTTTAAATTTTTACTTATTATATAAGCATAAATACTTTTATTGATTAAAAAAATTATTTAAATTATATTTCTTGCACTCATAATTTCTTTTGTAATAAATATTTCTATAGAAATAAACTAATAAATAATTAAAATAAATTTTTAAAATTATAATAAATAGAAATAAAAATTTGATTTATTAATTATTAAGTAGTATATAGCGGTTTAATGGTTTCTGTATTTAGGCATTACGAGGTTTAGGAGTTTACTTATTTAACTGTGTATGCATTTAGTGGTTATAGGTTTTATTTTAAAAATAAATAAACAAAAAATTTATTTTTATTATTTTTTGATATTTTGAAATGTTATAACCTTCGAAAATATAATAATTTTTAAATTTTTTTCAAAAGTGAATTCAATATTTAGTTATAATAATCATTATATTTATATATCATATAAATTCAATATAAACTATTTTATTCATAAATATTCTAATAATGATCAAAAAATAAATTAATAATCTATCATTAATAAGATAGATATCAATTAAAATATAATTACAAAACCTAAAATGATTCAGAAGGAAAGCAAAATATATTACAATATAATAAATTTTTATTTTGAAATTATTTCTTCTTTTTAAAAGTTTATCTATATTTTTTGATGAAAAATAATTTATATAAATTATATTTGTCTAACTCATAATTTATATTGTAATTAATATTTAAGAAAAATGAACGAATAAATAAATAAAATGAATATTATAAATTATAATTAAAAAAATAATATTGAGATTTATTATTTATTATTTAGGGTATACCATATTAAAAGGATTATCTATTTAGGCTTTTCAAGATTTTGGAGTTATTGACTCAAGTGTTTGGGCATTTAGTAGTTTATAGGATTCATTTAAACAATGAAATAAGAAAAAAAATTATTTTTAATTTTTTCTCACATTTTCAAAGGTTATAACCTTTGAAAATATAATAATTTTAATTTTTTTTAAAATGTGAATAAAATATTTAGTAATAAAAATCATTATAATCGTATATAATATAAACTAAATATAAAGAATTTATTGATAGATATGATATAAATTATCAAAAAATAAATTAATATGGTATTATTAATATGAGACAAATAAATTAAAATATAATTACAAAACCTAAAATTATTCAAAATCAAAGTAAAATTTATTACTAAATAATAATTTTTGTTTTTTAGTTTTTGCTTCTTTTTATAAGATTATAATTTTTTATTGAAGAAAAATAAATTATTTAAATTATATTTAAGGTTTACGAGTTTAAAGTTTTAAGTATTTATGGGCTTTTGTGGTTAGGAGTTTAATGATTTAAGTGTTTAGGAATTTAGTGGTCTATAAGTTTTATTTAAACAAAGATATAACAAAAAATTTATTTTTATTTTTTTTTCTAATTTTTGAAGGTTATAACCTTTGAAAATATAAAAATTTCTAAATTGTTTTCAAATGTAAAAATAATATTTAGTTATAATAATCTTAATAAATATAAGTCATTTAAATTCAATATAAATAATCACATTGCTAGATATTATAATAATGATCAATAAATTAATTAATAAACTATCATTAATAAGATAGATATTATTTAAAATATATTTGCAAAATCTAAATTTATTCAAAATTAAAGTATATATTACTAAATAATAATTTTTTTAAATATTCTATTTTTTTATAAGTTTATATTTTTGTTATTAAAAATAAATTATTTAAATTATATTTTTCTTCCTTATAATTTATTTTGTAATTTATAATTCTATAAAAATAAACTAATAAATAATTAAAATAAAGATTTAAAATTATACTGAATACAAATAAAATTGAGATTTATTATTTATTATTCAGGATATACAGGTTTAATGGTTTAAGTATTTAGGTGTTTTAGGGTTTAGTCATTTAAGTGTTTATGCCTTAAGTGATTTTATCTAATTTTTGAAGGTTATAACCTTTGAAAATATAATAATTTTTAATTTTTTTTAAAATGTGAATATAATATTTAGTTATAATAATCTTGTTAATTATATATAATGTAAAATCAATATAAATAATTTTATTAATAGATATTATAATAATGATCAATAAATAACTTAATAAACTATTATTAATTAGAATGACATAAATTAAAATATAATTGCAAAATCTAAAATTATTCAAAATTAAATTAAAATAAATTACTAAATATTAATATTTTGTCTTAAAAATTTGCCTCTTTTTATGATCTTGTATTTTTTTGATGAAAAATAAATTATTTATATTATTTCTATCTCACTAATAATTTATTTTGTAATTAATATTTAAATAAAAATCAACTGATAAATAATTAAAATGAATATTTAAAATTATAATGAATACTAATAATAATGAGATTTATTATTTATTATTTAGAGTATACTAATTTAAAGGCTTATTTATTTATGGGCTTCGGTGTTTAGGAGTTTAGACATTAAGAATTTACGTTTTTTGTGGTTTATAGATTTTATTTAAAAAAATATAATAACAAAAAATTTATTTTTTTATTTTTTCTTATTTTCAAATGTTATAACCTTTGAAAACTTAATAATTTTTAAATTTTTTTAAAATTTGAAAATATTATTTTGTTATAATAATCTAATTAATTATATATTATGTAAATTCAATATAAATAATTTTTTTTTATAGATATTATGATGACAATAATAAGATAAATTAATAAACTATTATTAATAAGATAGATATTAAATAAAATTTATTTGCAAAACCTAAAATGATTCAAAATCAAATTAAAAGATATTAATAAGATAGATATTATATAAAACTATTATTAATAAGATAAAATATACCGGTTTAAAACATTATATATTTAGGAGTTTTAGGATTTAAGAATTTAGTGATTTAAGTATTTAGGCATTTAGTATTTTATAGGTTTTATTTAAAAAATAAAATAAGAATTTTTTTTTTTGTTATTTGTTCTCATTTTTGAAGGATATAACATTTGAAACTATAACTAAATTTAAAATTTTTTTAAAATGTGAATACTATATTTAGTTATGATAATCTTAATAATTATATATCATGTAAATTAAATATAAACAATTAAATTGATATATATTATAATAATGATCATACACAAGATTAATAAACAATTATTAATAAGATAAATATTGTTTAAAATATATTTACAAAACCTAAAATGATTCAAAATCAAAGTAAAATAATTAACTATATATTATTTATTTTAATGAATACAAATACAATTGAGATTTTTTATTTATTATTTAGGATATACCGGTTTAATGGTTAACTATTTAGGTGTTTTGTGGTTTAGGAATTTATTGATTTAATTGTTTAGACCTTTAGTGATTTATAGTTTTTTTTAAAGAATGAAAAAACAAAAAATTTAATTTTTTGATTTTTTATAATTTTTGAAGGTTGTAACATTTGAAAATATAATAATTTTTAAATTTTTTTCAAATGTAAATATAATATTTAGTTATAATAACTTAATAATTATAAGACATTTTAATTGAATATAAGTAATTTTATTGTTCGATATTATAAAAATGATTAAATAAATAATTAATAAACTATTATTAATAAGATTGATCACAATTAAAATATAATTGCAAAACATATATATAATGATTCAAAATCAAAGTAAAATATATTACTAAATAATAATTTTTTGTTTTTAAATTTTTACTTCTTTATATAAGCTTATTTTTTTTTGATTAAAAATAAATTATTAAAATTATATTTGTCTCACTCATTATTTATTTTGTGATTAATATTTCTATAAAAAATAAACTAATAAATAATTAAAATGAATATTTAAAATTATAATGAATACAAATTAAAATGAGATTTATGATTTATTATATATGGTATACCAGTTTAATGGTTTGATTATTTAGTGGTTTATAAGTTTTATTTATATAATAAAAAATCAAAATTCTATATTTGATTTTTTCTGATTTTCAAAGGTTATAACCTTTGATAATAAAATAATTTTTAAAATTTTTTGAAATGTGAATACCATCTATAATTATATTAATCTTACTAAATATATATCATATAAATTCAATATAAATAATGTTAATGATAGATATTATAATAATGATCAAAAATTAAATTAATAAACTATTATTAATCAAATTAATATTAATTAAAATATATTTACATAACACAAAATGATTCAAAATCAAATCAAAATATATTACTAAATAATAATATTTAATTTTTATAATTTTGCTTCTTTTTATAAGCTTATATTAAGTAGTATATAGCTGTTAAAAGGTTTATGTATTTAGGGGTTTCGGGATTTATGAGCTTATTGATTGAAGTAAGTAAGAATTTAAAAATATATATGTTTTATTTAATAAATGAAATAACAAAAAATTTATTTTTTTTATTTTTTCATATTTTCAAAGGTTATAACCTTTGAAAATATGATAATTTTAAAATTTTTTTCAAAAGTGAATACAATAATTAGTTATAATAATCATTATATTTATATATTATATAAATTCAATATAAACATTTTATTGATAAATATGCTAATAATGATGAAAAAATAACTAAATAATCATTTATTAATAAGATTGAAATCAATTAAAATATATTTATAAAACCTAAAATGATTCAGAAGCAAAGAAAAATATATTACTATATAATAATTTTTTCTTTTGAAATTTTTTTTCTTTTAAAAAGTTTATCTATATTCTTTTGATGAAAAATAATTTATATAAATTATATTTGTGTAACTCATAATTTATTTTGTAATTAATATTTATATAAAAATAAACAAATAAATAATTAAATTTGAATATTTAAAAATAAAATGAAAAAAAATCAGATTTATTCTTTATTATTTAGGATATACCGGTTTAATTTAAATTAGATCTATCTCAATAATAATTTTTTTTGTAATTAATATTTCTATAAATATAAACTGATAAATAATTATAATAAAAATTAAAATTATACTGAATAATTAAAATAATTATTTTGTTCCTCTCTCAACTCTAGAATGATTGCTAATGCTCTAACCAAAATAATAGGAGCTTTTACTTTATCTCTATTATGTCTCATCATATTTTTTGTTGAATCTCTAGGCTATCAAAGGTAATTTGACTCATGTACACTAATAGATGAAACCAAAGTTGTACCCCTATGTGTTGAAATAGCTAGTTGTTGAGGATGGTATTTATATTGATTATTGTAATTTCTTCTAAAATATCTCTCATTCACACTCTCAAAGCAATTTTTTTAAAACATAGTTCACCACTAACAAAAAACCGACCTTGTAGCCTATTATAACAAACTAGCCCCATGGCGTTTTGGGCAGGGCAAGAAGTATGGGCTCTCTTTCAATCAAGAATCAAAAAATTTATTTTATTGGCATGTCTAAGCCATTTTGTTATATCCTCATGGATATGAAAAGTATCATTTCTTTCTTTTTATATTTAATTGAGTTGTGTATACAAGCTCACAATACCCAAAAAGGTGTAAATGAATCATATTCAAATGTATAAAAGGTTTTAATCATTGCTCAAAATATTAGTATTGCATATTGACAATTGAGGTCACAAATCAAAGGAAAAAGCCATAGTGATATTTCCAATTTCAAGAATTTTAGCTATAGAAAGTTATAAAGAGTAGTACTCGAGCTTTAACAATTTCTAGGGTCATGACTTTTTCTCTTGAGGAATGTCCAAAGTTACAATTATTCCTAGAGCAATGACTTTGCAATATAAAGATAAAATGCACAAGCTATGGTCATTTCCAATACTGTGACCTAGTATTATAGTGATTAAAAATGTATTCATGATCATTCTTACTGTCATAACAATATGTTCAGCAGAGAGACACAAGTTATGGCATATTCTCATCGATATGATTTTGTGTTCTAGAGACAAAATATACAATCATGACCATTGCTACTGCTACAATAATCTAAAGCAAGAAAGAGACTGAATCCATAACTCACCGCTTGAGTCATGAATTTGTGTTACATATACAAAAAGATAAAACTGTGAAATTCCTAAAAGATGTGAATTTCAATTTAAATTTAACAATTAGTCATTTGATTATAAAAGTGCAAAACATGAGATTTAGGATTTAGGGTTTATGGATTAGGGTTATAGTTTATTGTATATGGTTTAGGATTTAAAGTTTAGGGTTTATGGTTTTTTTTTGTTTTTTTTGGAAAATACACACTTTATTTATAATTTAGGCACACAACTTACAAGAGACTAAAAAGCTGACTAATTTAGGCCAGCCCACCAAATCCTATGCACCTTACTGATTCTATGCATAAAATACATAAAAAAACATAATGCCTAATAATTCCAAGCATACGAATACAACTAAAATCACCTGGCATTCCCGGACTTCAGAGTTGGCATTGAGTCATTATGTGCACTGTGTCTTTTCCATTCAGATTTGTCCAAGCCTTTTGGAGGAATCTGAATGGTGCACCATATTAAAACTATGCAAATATAAGATTGTGCATGTGTGTGACATGCAGCTCAAGCGTTTGCCTATGTCATTGCTATGCAATGAAATACATGTAAAACTGAATACCCATAAATCCACAAGTCCTTATATACGACACTTTGTCAATTCATTCTCACCTCTGAATTCCACATTCTTTTGCTCCAATGATCCTAATAAGAGTATCTCTTGGGTTAGAATGTTTCCTCCTCGAGTTTCAAAAGTGGCTATATGTTGCACTGATAAAATATCAAAAAATATGTATGTGTGATGAGGTCTTCTACTCTAAGAATATAAGTAAAATTACAAAATGCTATAAAGATTGGTCTTCTACTCCATGGAGTGTAGCATCGCCTAATGTGTATTTAAAAAATGCATTAGTGGGCCCCACTTAGAGATACTCATGGGTCCAGTTGCCCTCAATGCATGCTATATAGAGAACAGACAAGATTGTGTGTGAGAGTATGTCATGATCCCTCTCTACAAGTACATGGTGCTTACAAAAGTCCAAAATACAAATAAGACTACAAACATAAACTACAAGTTTGAATTTTTCGCTCCCGTGTGGTTGGTCTGTACTCCATTGCTTACTGGCCCTGTTTGGTGATGCTTTAGATTTTTTTGGCTCTCCAATTAATCATGGATTAACCGCTACTCTTGTTGGGCGATGGATGGTGGCCCTCTATGCTGCCTGATACGGCTAGTGGGACCCACTCCTAGCAACTCTTGGGTTTACTCCCGACCATTTTGCTCGGTCTCGTCAGTTGTCTGAATGTTGTCATCCCCGCTTGCTAGTGGGGCCCTTTAAAACATGGTGGCCCATACTTCTGGCTGCTTCCAGGACTTGCTGGCCCCTCTAAATGCTACCCCAAAATGGACAATAATATGTGCACGTGTGTACTGTGGTCCGTCGCTATGTGTGTGTGGTGCAGCTGTATCAGGGTTTAGGAGTTTAGTAATTTAAGTATTTAGGTATTTTGTGGTATATATGTTTTATTTAAATAATTAAATAACAATAAAAAATTATTTTATGATTTTTTTTCATTTTGAAGGTTATAACCATAGAAAAAATTATAATTTTTAATTTTTTTTCAAATGTTAATACAATATTTAATTATAATAATCATAAAAATTAAATATCATGTAAATTTAATATAAATAATTTTATTGATCAATATTATAATACTGATAATAAAATAGGTTAATAAACTATTATTAATAAGATAGATATTAATAAAATATATTTGCAAAATCTTAAATGATTCAAAATCAAAGTAAATTATATTACTAAATAATAATTTTTTATTTTTAAAATTTTGATACTTTTTATAAGAACATAAATTTTTTTGATGTATTTAAATTATTTAAATTATTTAAATTATTTAAATTATATTTGTCTCATTCATAATTTTATTTTGCAATTAATATTTCTATAAAAATAAACTAATAAATAATTAAAATAAATATTAAAATTATAATGAATACAAATAAAAATGAGATTTATGATTAATTATTTAGGGTATACCAGTTTAATGGTTTAGTATTTAGGAGTTTAGGAGTTTAATTATTTAAGTGTTTAGACATTTAGTAGTTTATATGTTTTATTTAAATAATGAAATAACAAAAAAAAATTCAAATTTTTTATCAATTTTGAAGGTTATAACCTTTATAAATATAATAATTTTTAAATTTTTTCAAATGTGAATACAATATTTAGTTATAATAAACTTAATAATTATATATCATGTAAATTAAAAATAAACAATTTTATTGATAGATATTAATAAACTAAATATAAATATAAATATAATAATGATCAAAAAATAAATTAATAAACTATTATTTATTGATTGATAATTATAAATTATTTATAAATACTTAAACCTTTAAAGATGATTTAAATGTTTAAGTATTTAAGGGTTTTGGGGTTTTTGAGTTTAATGATTTAAGCGTTTAGGAATTTAGTAGTTTATAGGTTTTATATAAATAATAAAATAACAAAAAATTTATTTTTGTGATTTAACTCATTTTCAAAGAGGATAACCTTTAAAAATATAATAATTTTTAAATTATTTTCAAATATAAATATAATATTTAGTTATAATAATTTTTATAATTATATATCATTTAAATTCAATATAAACAATTTTATTGATAAATATTTTAATAATAATCAAAATATAAATTAATAATCTATTATTAATAAGATAGATATCAATTAAATTATAATTACAAAACCTAAAATGATTCACAAGCAAAGCAAAATATATTACTATATAATAATTTTTTGTTTTGAAAATTTTTTTTCTTTTAAAATGTTTATCTATAATTTTTTGATGAAAAATAATTTATATAACTTATTTTTGTTAGCTCAATTTATTTTGTAATTAATATTTATATATAAATAAACAAATAAATAATTAAAATGAATATTTAAAATTATAATAAAAAAAATGAGATTTATTATTTATTATTTAGGGATATTGTTTTAATTTAAATTAGATCTGTCTCACTAATAATTTATTTTGTAATTAATATTTCTATAAAAATAATCTGATAAATAATTAAAATAAAAATTTTATATTATACTGAATAAAATTTAAAATGAGATTTATGATTTATTATTACTGTTTACCAGTTTATTGGTTTAAGTATTAAGAGGTTATTTCATTTAGGATTTTAGCTATTTATGTTTTTATGCTTTTAGTGGTTTATAAGTTTTATTTAAAAAAAATAAAATATCAAAATAGTTTGCTATAATTTTTTCTCATTTTAATAGGTTATAACCTTTGAAAATATAATAATATTTGAAATTTTTTGAAATGTGAATACAATACTTAGTTATAATAATATTAATAATTATTTATCATATAAATTAAATAAATAATTTTATTGATATATATTATAATAATGATAAATATTACATTTATAAACTATTGATATTAATATAGATATTAATTAAAAAATAATTACAAAACCCAAATTGATTCAAAATTATTGTAAAATATATTTCTAAATAACAATTTTTAATTTTTAAATTTTTACTTCTTTTATAAGCATATATAATTTTTAAATTATATTTGTCGCACTCATAATTTATTTTGTAATAAATATTTTTATAACAATAAACTAATAAATAATTAAAATGAATATTTAAAATTATAATAAATCTAATTAAATATTAGATTTATTAATTATTAAGTAGTATATATCAGTTTAATGGTATATGTATTTTGGCATTATGGGATTTAAAAGTTTACTGTTTTAAATGTGAATGCATTTAGTGGTTTATAGGTGTTATTTAAAAAAAAATATCAAAAAATTAATTTATTTATTTATTTTGATATTTTTAAAGGTTATAGCCTTTGAAAATATAATAATTTTTAAATTTTTTTCAAAAGTGAATACTATATTTAGTTATAATAATCATTATATTTATATATCATATAAATTCAATATAAATATTTTTATATATAAATATTCTAATAATGATCAAAGAATAAATTAATAATCTATTATTAATAAGAAGATATCAATTTAAATATAATTACAAAACCTAAAATGATTAAGAAATAAAGCAAAATATATTACTATATAATAATTTTTTGTTTTGTATTTTTTTTCTTTTAAAAAGTTTATCTATAATTTTTTGATGAAAAATATTTATATAAATCATTTTTGTCTAACTCAATTTATTCTGTAATTAATAATTATATAAAAATAAATGAATAAATAATTAAAATGAATATTTTGAATTATAATTAAAAAAATAATATTGAGATTTATTATTTATTATTTAGGGTATACCGATTTAAAATGATTATCTATTTACTGTTTTCGAGATTTAGAAGTTTTTGATTTAAGTAATTAGGCATTTATTGATATATAATATAAACTAATTATAAATAATTTTATTGATAGATATGATATCAATTATCAAAAAATAAATTAATAAATTATTATTAATATGATAGCTATAAATTAAAATATAATTACAAAACCTAAAATGATTCAAAATCAAAGTAAAATTTATTACTAAATAATAATTTTTTATTTTTAAATTTTTACTTTTTTTATAAGATTATATTTTTCTTTATTAAAAGTAAATTATTAATATTATATTTGTCTAACTAATTATTTATTTAATAATTAATAATTATATAAAAAATAAATTAATAAATATTTAAAATTATAATGAATACAAATTAAAATGAGATTCAAGATTTATTATTGCTATATATGTAATTTATTTTTTTATAATCTGTTTGTATAACTAAATATTTTTTTCTTTTTTAATATATTCATGTAAGTGTAGGAAAGGAAATATTAAGAGGCCGGGGATGCAGCAGTAGCATAATAACAGAGGTCTCGCTGACCGGACAGCGGGCCGAAATTGGAGCAGAGCCTGACCCTACTCATGATCCGACCCGCTCTGGTTAAATGAATAGAAAGAAATTTTAATATAAAATGTTTTGTAATTTTATTTTCAGGTGGCTGTTTTTGGACCCGTGGAACTGTTCATCATCTCTCTCTCTTCTCTCTGTGTGATTTATCAGTGACTATTCTGTGTGCTATATACTGTAAGACATTTCTGTTGCTATAATATGTAACTAATAAGTATTTTCTAGGTGCATTTAGCTGGTCGTACTGAGTGACTAGGGAACCACGTTATTTTCGGTGTTTATTTCTTGTTTTTTTTGATTCTATCATGGATGGTTGCTGAATTGGGATATATATATATATATTTTTTATGAAGGAAAAGAAGAAATTATTTGATAGCATATCATCTCATTGTTTTAAAGTTTCATTGACTACCAACACTTGGACTAGCATTCAAAATTTGGTTTATATATGTTTGACTGTTCATTTCATTGATTTTCAAATGAATATGCATAAAAGGCTTTGAACTTTTGTATAATTAAAAGTCATTCTAGCGTTAATATTAGAAATGCTATTGTGTTTAGCATGAATGAATGGTGTTTTAGAAAGTTGATGTGCATTACTGTTGACAATTCATCAAATAATGATGTTGCAGTTGGACAATTGAAAAAAAATATTGTGAAGAAAAGTATTGCACCTTTGAGAGGAGAGCATTTTCATATGAGATTTTGTGCTCATATCCTAAACTTAATTGTCAGAGTTGGCATGTAGTAGTTGAAGGTGCTATTTCAAAAATTAGAGGTGTGGTGAATTATGTGAGGAGCAGTCCTGAAAGATTAGATATGTTTAAGTTATGTGTTGAAGAAGCAAACTTGACATAAGTATCTTCATTGCAATTAGATTGTCCTACAAGATGGAATTCAACTTATTTTATGTTACAAACTGATATAAAATATCAATAAGAAATTGATAATTTGGAGGACAAAGACAAAAGGTCTTTGAAAGAGTTTGGTTCGAACGTTCCAACTGAGAAAGACTGAACAAACGCCAAAATTTTGGCCCGTTTCTTGAAGACTTTTTATGAGGTAACTTGTAAATTTTCTGGCTCATAATATTCTACCACTAGTGTCTATTTTCCTGATATTATTCGAATTTTTAAAAAATTGAGCTTTGTGAAAATAGTAGAAATACAATGGTGTCTGAAATGGGTATGAAAATGAGGCATAAATTCAACAAATATTGGGGTTCTCTTCAATCAACAAATATTATGCTTTTTGTAGCAGTAGTGTTGGATACTAGATATAATCTCAAATATCTCAAGGTTAAGTACACTTAGTATTATGGAGAGGAATTGGCTAAACATATAGAGAAAAATGTTATAAATGCTTTGAATGAGATGATGGATGATTATAAAGATTTAAATGAAGATGAATCAAAAGAATATGATTTATCTTCTACTATGTTGAATAAAAATGATGAATTCATTGATGGTAGTGATACTTATGTTGATGATTTTTTTTGTTGAATTGGACAAAGAACAAGAAGTTGCAGCTTTGGAAGAGTTGGATAGGTACTTGGAGGACAAACTTTAAAAAAATAAAATTGATCTTGATCTTGCTAAACTGTTGGAAGGTAAATGAGGTTAGGTATCATTCTTTGGCAAATGTAGCAAGGGATGTATTTGCTATCCAAGCATCTACCTGTGGCCTACGAATCTACATTTAGCACTAGGGTGAGAACTTTAGATTAATTTAGAAGTTCTTTAACACCTATTACAGCTGAAGTTCTCATATGTCTACAAGATTGGTTGAGAAGCTCAAACAAACCTATTGAAATTGAAGAATTAGTTCAAGACCTTGATGATAATGAATCAGGTTAGTATACAAATCTTGTAAATTTTAATTTCACTTTTACTAATTTTATTCAATTCAATTTAATAAAAATATGGTTCAATTACAATTTTCAGATGGGTCAAAAGATCCAAATATTCTTCCAACTATAGTTGGCCAACTAAATTTCGAATGAGTGTATTAAATTTTATAAGGTAATATTTGGTTTTTTTATTACTCTTTCATCTTAGAAATTTCTTTCTACATGATTAACACGTTTTCATCATTGGTTGTCCTTCTACAGTAGAGGAAGAAAAGGGAGGAGTTGTAGAGGAGATAATTAATTGGCGTTGAATTTTCATTGCTATTCTGGGACAGACCTTTGAAATGATTATTATCATGGTTGTTATTAGTTGTATTTTTTTGTTATATTATGCTGCCTAATTTTAGCAATTACTTATGTATTAATTGCTGCTACCAATATTTGTGGTCATCTTTAGCTATTACTTAATATTTTAAGTAATTGTTTAAAAAATGTAGTATTGCTATTATTGTTAATTTCACTCGGCTGAACAAAACCAACTTGTGACAAAACAAAAAACCAAATTAAGCACACAACTTGCTCCCGTTCTATTTAACATTTCTATACTTTTCTGCACATCAAAGCTTTTGACAAGGTAATGGAACTCGTTTGTGGTATTTTCAACCTATGGGACGGGTCTGGATCTTCAAAAAAAATTTCCGAACTATAGGAAGGGACTAGAGATTTGTAATCCCCATCTCATCCTGACCCATGAGCACTCCTAGCATTTAGTGGTTTATAGGTTTTATTTAAAAAATAAAATAACAAAAAATTATTTTTATTATTTTTTGATATTTTCAAAGGTTATAAACTTTGAAAATATAATAATTTTAAATTTTTTTCAAATGTGAATATAATATTTAGTTATACTAAACATTATATTTATATATTATATAAATTCAATATAAATAATTTTATTAATAAATATTCTAATAATAATAATAAAATAAATTAATAATCCATTAATAATAAGATAGATATTAATAAAAATATAATTACAAAACATAAAATGATTCAAAAGCAAAGAAAAATATATTACTATATAATAATTTTTTGTTTTTGAATTTTGTATTGTTTTAATAAGTTTATCTATATTTTGTTAATGAAAAATAATTTATATACATTTTATTTGTCTAACTCATAATTTATTTTGTAATTAATATTTATATATAAATAAACAAATATGGAATTAAAATGAATATTTAAAATTATAATTAAAACAAAATTAGATTTATTATTTAATATTTAGGGATACCGGTTTAATTTAAATTAGATCCGTCTCACTAATAATTTATTTTGTAATTATTATTTCTATAAAAATAAACTGATAAATAATTAAAATAAAAATTTAAAATTATACTGAATAAAAATTAAAATGAGATTTAATATTTATTATTAATGTATACCAGTTTATAGTTTAAGTATTTAGAGGTTTTGTCGTTAGGAGTTTAGTGATTTATGTTTTTAGGCTTTTAGTGGTTTATAGGTTTTATATAAAAAAATAAAATAACAAAAATATTTATATAATTTTTTATCATTTTCATAGGTTATAACCTTTGAAAATATAATAATATTTACAATTTTTTGAAATGTAAATACAATATTTAGTTTAATAATATTAATAATTATATATCATATAAATTCAATATAAACAATTTTATTGTTAGATATTCTAATAATTTTCAAAAAATAAATTAAAAATATTTTATGAATAAGATTGATATTTCTTAAAATATAATATCAAAACCTAAAATGATTCAAAAGCAAAGCAAAATATATAACTTAATTTTAATTATTTTTTTAAAAATTTTTATTCTTTTTATAAGCTTATCTATTTTTGATGAAAAATAATTTTTAGAAATTATATTTTTAACTCATAATTTATTTTATAATAAATATATATATATATATAAATAAAAAACTAAAAAATCAAAATGAATTTTTTAAATTATAATGAAAACAAATAAAAATGAGATGTTTTAATTATTATTTAGGGTCAGCCCATTTAAACGATTATCTATATAGTGGTATCAGGATTTTGTAGTTTAGTGATTTAATTGTTTAGGCATTTAGTGATTTATAGGTTTTATTTAAACAATGAAATAATAAAAAAATATTTTTTTTGTTTTTTCACATGTTCAAAGGTTATAATCTTTGAAAATAAAATAATTTAAAAATTTTTTTCAAAAGTAAATACAATATTTAGTTATAATAATTATTAAATCTATATATCATATACATTAAATATAAATATTTTTATTGATAAATATTCTAATAATGATCAAAAAATAAATTAATAATCTATTATTAATAAGTTAGATATCAATTAAAATATAATTACAAAACCTAAAATTATTCAGAAACAAAGTAAAATATATTATAATTTTTTGTTTTTAATTTTTTGCTTCTTTTATTAAGTTTATCTATATTTTTTTTGTTGAAAAATAAATTATATAAATTATATTAGTCTAACTTATAATTTATTTTGTAATGAATATTTATATAAAAATAAACAAATAAATAATTAAAATGAATATTTAAAATTATAATGAAAAAAATAAAAATGAGATTTATTATTTATTATTTAGGATATACCTGTTTAAAAAATTTATCTATTTAGGGTTTTCGAGATTTAGAAGATATTGATTTAACTATTTAGGCTTTTAATGGTTTATAGCTTTTATTAAAACAATGAAATAACAAAAAAATAATTTTTGATATTTTTTCACATTTTCAAAGCTTATAAGCTTTGAAAATATAATAATTTTAAAATTTTTTTAAAATGTGAATACATAATTTAGTAATAATATTCATTATAATTATATATAATATAAACTAAATATAAACAATTTAATTGATTATATTATATCAATTATCATAAAATAAATTATAAACTATTATTAATATGATAGATATAAAATAAAATATATTTAAAAAACCTAAAATGATTCAAAACCAAAGTAAAATTTATTACTAATAATAATTTTTTTAGTTTTTGCATCATTTTATCAGCTTATATATTTTTTTTGTTGAAAAATATATTATTTAAATTATATTTGTCACTCATAATTTATTTTGTAATTACTATTTCTATAAATTATTTAAATTATATTTAAGGATTACTAGTTTAAAGGTTTAGGTATTTAGGGGCTTCGGGGTTTAGGAGTTTAGAGATTTATGTATTTAAGCATTTAATGGTTTATAAGTTGTATTTAAATAATGATATATCAAAAAAAAAATTTTGTTATTTTTTCTCATTTTTGAAGGTTATAACCTTTGAAAATATAACAATTTTTAAATTTGTTTATATGTGAATACTATATTTAGTTATAATAATCTTAATAATTATATATCATGTTAATTTAATATAAATAATTATATTGATAGATATTATATTAATGATCAAAAAATAAATTAATAAACTATTATTAATAAGATAAATATTTTTTAAAATATATTTGCAAAACTTAAATTTATTAAAAATCAAATTAAATTATAATAGTAAATAAATTTTTTTTTGATATTTTGCTTCTTTTTATAAGTTTATATTTTTTACTTATTAATGGTAAATTATTTAAATTATATTTTTTTTCCACATAATTTATTTTTAATTTATAATTCTATAAAAATAAACTAATAAATAATTAAAATGAATATTTAAATTTATAATGAATACAAATAAAATAGAGATTTATTATTTATTATTCAGGATATACTAGTTTAATGGTTTAAGTATTTAGGTGTTTTGGGGTTTAGTGATTTATGTGTTTAGGACTAGTGATTTATAGTTTTTATTTAAAGAATGAAAAAATAAAAAATTTAATTTTTTGATTTTTTTTTAATTTTTGAAGGTTATAACCTTTGAAAATAAAATAATTTTTAATTTTTTTAAAATGTGAATATAATATTTAGTTATAATAATCTTAATAATTATATATAATGTAAACTCAATATAAATAATTTTATTGATATATATTATAATAATGATCAATAAATAAATTAATAAACTAATATTAATAAGAATGATATAAATTAAAATATAATTGTAGAATCCAAAATGATTCAAAATCAAAATAAAATATATTACAAAATAATAAATTTTTATTTTTAAAAATTTGCCGCTTTTTATAAGCATATATATTTTTTTTGATAAAAAATAAATTATTTAAAATAGATATATCTCACTAATAATTTATTTTGTAATTAATATTTCTATAAAAATAAACTGATAAATAATTAAAATAAAAATTTAAAATTATACTTAATAAAAATTAAAATAAGATTTATTATTTATTATTAATGTATACCAATTTAATAGTTTAAGTATTTAGAAGTTTTGTCTTTTAGGAGTTTAGTGATTTATGTTTTTAGGCATTTAGTGGTTTATAGGTTTTATTTAAATAATGAAATAACAAAAAAAATTATTTTTGATATTTTTTCACATTTTCCAAGGTATAAGCTTTGAAAATATAATAATTATAAAATATTTTAAAAATGTGAATACAAAATTTAGAAATAATAATAATTATAATTATATATAATATAATCTAAATATAAACACTTTTATTGATATTATTATATCAATTATCAAAAAAAAATTAATAAACTATTATTAATATGATATATATATATATTAAAATATAATTAAAAAACCTAAAATGATTCAAAATCAAAGTAAAATTTATAACTAAATAATAATTTTTTTTTAGTTTTTGCATCATTTTATAAGCTTATATTTTTTTTGTTTAAAAATATATTATTTAAATAATATTTGTCCCTCATAATTTATTTTGTAATTAATATTTCTATAAATTATTTAAATTATATTTAAGGTTTACGAGTTTAAAGGTTTAAGTATCTAGGGGCTTTTTTGTTTAAGAGTTTAGATGTTTAAGTATTTAGGAATTTAGTGGTTTATAAGTTTTATTTTAACAATGATATAGCAAAAAATTTATTTAAAATATTTTTTCTAATTTTTGAAGATTATATCCTTTGAAAATATAATAATTTTTAAATTTTTTCAAATGTAAATATAATATTTTTTTTATAATAATCTTCAGAATTATAATTCATTTAAATTCAATATAAATAATTATATTGTTAGATATTATAATTATGATCAAAAACAAATTAATAAACTATTATTAATAAAATAGTTATTATTGAAAAAGTATTTGCAAAATTTAAATTTATTCAACTTAAAGTAAAATATATTACTAAATAATAATTTTTTTTAATGTTTTGCTTTTTTTATAACTTTATATTTTTGTTATTAAAAATGAATTATTTAAATTATATTTGTCTCACTCATAATTTATTTTGTAATTTATAATTCTATAATAATAAACTCCTAAATAATTAAAAAGAATATTTAAAATTATTATGAATACAAATAAAATTGAGATTTATTATTTATTATTCAAGATATACCGGTTTAATGGTTTAAGTATTTAAGTGTTTTTTGGTTCAAGAGTTTAGTGATTTTATTATTTAGACCTTTAGTGATTTATAGTTTTTTTAAAAAATTAAAAAACAAAAAATTTAATTTTTTGAATTTTATTAATTTTTGAACGTTGTAACCTTTGAAAATATAATAATATTTAATTTTTTTAAAATTTGAATATAATATTTAGTTATAATAATCATAATAATTTTTTAAATATTGTTTAAATTATATTTGTCTCATTAATAATTTATTTTTTAATTTATATTTCTATAAAATTAAATTAATAAATAATTAAAATGTATATTTAAAATTATAATGAATACTAATAAAAATGAAATTAATGAGTTATTATTTAGGGTATAACTATTTAATTGTTTACGTTTTTTGTGGTTAAGGCGTTTATTGATTTATATGTTTACAAATTTTTGTGTTTATAGGTTTTATTTAATCAATGAAATAACAAAAAATTTATTTTTATGAATTTTCGTGATTTTTAAATGGTTATGACCTTTAAAAATATAATAATTTTTTAATAGTTCTAAAATATGAATACAATACTTAGTTATAATAATCTTAATAATTATATTTGTTGTAGATTCAATATAAAAAAAATGTATTAATATATATTATAAAAATGATCAAAAAATAAATTAATAAACTATTATTAATAAGATAGATATTAATTAAAATATATTTCCAGAACCCAAAAAAATTTAAAATCAAAGTAAATTATATTACTAAATAAAATTTTAAATTTTTGAAATTTTGTTTATTTTTATAAGCTTATTTTTTTTCATAAAAAATAATTTATTTAAATTATATATGTCTCACTCATTATTTATTTTGTAATTATTATTTCTATAAAAATAAACTAAAAAATAATTAAAATGAATATTTAAAATTATAATGAATACAAATAAAAATTAGATTTATTATTTATTATTTAGGTTATATATGTTTAATAGTTTAAGTATTTTGGGGGTTTTGGGGTTTAGGAGTCTAGAGATTTAAATGTTGAGGCATTTAGTGGTTTATAAGTTTTATTTAAATAATAAAATAATAAAAAATTATTTTTGTGATTTTTTATCATTTTTAAAGTTATAACCTTTGAAAATATAATAATTTTTAAATTTTTTTCAAATGTAAATATAATATTTAGTTATAATAACGTAATAATTATAAGACATTTTAATTGAATATAAGTATTTTATTGTTCGTTATTATAAAAATGATCAAATAATAAATTAATAAACTATTATTAATAAGATTTATCGCAATTAAAATATAATTGCAAAACCTATATATAATGATTCAAAATATAAGTAAAATATATTACTAAATAATAATTTTTTGTTGTTAAATTTTTACTTCTTAATATAAGCTTATTTTTTTTTGATTAAAAATAAATTATTAAAATTAAATTTGTCTCACTCATTATTTATTTTGTGATTACTATTTCTATAAAAAATAAACTAATAAATAATTAAAATTAATATTTAAAATTATAATGAATACAAATTAAAATGAGATTTATGATTTATTATAATGGTATACAGGTTTAATGGTTTGATTATTTAGGAGTTTTGTCATTTAGGATTTTAGCAATTTATGTTTTTAGGCATTTAGTGGTTTATAGGTTTTATTTATATAATAAAAATTTAAAATTCTTTTTTTGATTTTTCTGATTTTCTAAGGTTATAATCTTTGAAAATAAAATAATTTTTAAAATTTTTTGAAATGTAAATACAATGTATAATTATATTAATCTTACAAATTATATATCATATAAAATCAATATAAATAATTTTAATGATAGATATTATAATAATTATCAAAAATTAAATTAATAAACTATTATTAATAATATAAATATTAATTAAAATATATTTACATAACACAAAATGATTCAAAATAAAATCAAAATATAATACTAAATAATAATATTTAATTTATAAAATTTTTCTTCTTTTTATAAGCTTATATTTTTTTTATTAAAATAAATCATTTAAATAATATTTGTCTCACTCGAAATTTATTTTGTAATTAATTTTTCTAAAAAATTAAATTATAAATAAATAAAATGAATATTTAAAATTATAATAAATAGAAATAAAAATGAGATTTATTATTTATTAAGTAGTATTTAGCTGTTAAAAGGTTTATGTATTTAGGGGTTTCGGGATTTATGAGCTTACTGATTTAAGTAAGTAAGCATTTAATTATCTATAGGTTTTATTTAAAAAATGAAATAACAAAAAATTTATTTTTATTATTTTTTCTCATTTTTTAAGGTTATAACCTTTGAAAATATAAAAATTTTTAAATTTTTTTAAAAAGTGAGTACAATATTTAATTATAATAATCATTATTTTTATATATCATAAAAATTCAATATAACCAATTTCATTGATAAATATTCTAATAATGATCAAAAATTAAATAAATAATCTATTATTAATACGATAGATATCAATTAAAATATAATTACAAAATCTAAAATAATTCATAAGCAAAGCAAAATATATTACAATATAATAATTTTTTTGTTTTGAATTTTTTTTATTTTAAAAAGTTTATCAATATTTTTTGATTAAAAATAATTTATATAAATTATATTTGTCTAACTCATAATTTATTTTGTAATTAATATTTATATAAAAATAAACACATAAATAAATAAAATGAATATTTAAAATTATAATGAAAAAAAATGAGATTTATTAATTATTATTTAGGGTATGCCAGTTTAATTTTAATTATATCTGTCTCACTAATAATATATTTTGTAATTAATATTTCTATAAAAATAAACAAATAAATAATTAAAATAAAAATTTTAAATTATACTGAATAAAAATTAAAATGATATTTATGATTTATTATTAATGTATACCAGTTTAATGGTTTAAGTATTTAGATGTTTTGCCATTTGAAAATTATGCGATTTATGTTTTTAGGCATTTAGTGGTTTATAGATTTTATTTAAACAATAAAATATTAAAAAAATTTATAATTTTTTCTCATTTTCATAGGTTATAACCATTGAAAATATAATATTATTTAAAATTTTTTTAAATATAACTATAATATTTTATTTATAATAATATTAATAATTATATATCATAAAAATTCAATATAAAATAGTTTATTGATAGATATTATAAGAATGATCGAAAATTAAATTAATAAACTATTAATAAAAAGAAAGAAATTTATTAAAAAATATTTACAAAACCGAAATTGATTCAAAATTAAAGAAAAATATATTACTGGATAATAATTTTAAATTTTTAAATTTTTACTTCTTTAATATGCGTATATATATTATTTCATTAAAAATAAATTATTTAAATTATATTTGTCGCACTCATAATTTATTTTATAATAAATATTTCTATAAAAATAAACTAATAAATAATTAAAATGAAGATTTAAAATTACGATAAATAGAAATAAAAATTTGATTTATTATTTATTGTGTATTATATATTAGTTTAATGGTTACCAATATAGGCATTACGGGGCATAGGAGTTTACTTATTTAACTGTGTATGCATTTAGTAGTTTATATGTTTTATTTAAAAAATAAAAAAACAAAAAATATAGTTTTATTATTTTTTGATATTTTGAAATGTTATAACCTTCGAAAATATAATAATTTTTAAATTTTTTTCAAAAATGAATCAATATTTAGTTATAATAATCATTATATTTATATATCATATATATCCAAAATAAACTATTTTATTGATAAATATTCTAATAATGATCAAAAAATAAATTAATAATCTATTATTAATAAGATAGATATCAATTATAATATAATTACAAACCATAAAATGATTTAGAAGCAATGCAAAATATATTACTATATAATAATTATTTTTTGTTTTGAAATTTTTTTTTCTTTTAAAAAGTTTATCTATATTATTTTGATGAAAAATAATTTATATAAATTATATTTGGGTAACTCATAATTTATTTTGTAATTAATATTTATATAAAAATAAACAAATAAATAATTAAATTTGAATATTTAAAATTAAAATGAAAAAAATGAGATTTATTCTTTATTACTTAGGATATACCGGTTTAATTTAAATTAGATTTGTCTCACTAATAATTTATTTTATAATTAATATTTCTATAAAAATAAACTGATAAATAATTAAAATTAAAATTAAAATTATACTGAATAATTGAAATAATTTATTTTGTTCCTCTCTCAACTCTAGAATAATTGCTAAAACTCTAACCAAAATAATATGAGCTTTTACTTTATCACTATTATTTCTCATCATATTTGATGTTGAATCACTAGGCTATCAAAGGTAATTTGACTCATGTACTCTACAGACTAAACCAAAGTTGTACCCCTATGTGTTGAAATAGCTAGTTGTCGAGGATGCTATTTATATTGATTATTGTAATTTCTTCTAAAATATCTCTTATGCAGTCACTCAAAGCAATTTTTTTAAAACATAGTTCACCTCCAAAAAAAATAACCACCTTGTAGCCTATTAGAACAAATTAGCCCTTGGGTGGTTTGAGCAGGGCAAGAAGTATAGGCTCTCTTTCAATCAAGAATCAAAAAATTTATTTTATTGGCATGTCTAAGCCCTTTTTTAATAACCTCATGGATATTTAAAGTATCATTTCTTTTTTTTTATATTAAATGAGTTTTGTATACAAGCTCACAATACCCAAAAAGGTGTAAATGAATCATATTCAAATGTATAAATGGTTTTAATCATTTCTCAAAATATTAGTATTGCATATTGACAATTGAGGTCACAAATCAAAGGAAAAAGCCATAGTGATATTTCCCATCTCAAGAATTTTAGCTATAGAAAGTTATAATGAGTAGTACTCGAGCTTTAACAATTTCTAGGGTCATGACTTTTTCTCTTGAGGAATGTCCAAAGTTACAATTATTCCTAGAGTAATGACTTTGCAATATAAAGATAAAATGCACAAGCTATTGGTCATATCCAATACTGTGACCTAGTATTATAGTGATTACAAATGTATTCATGATCATTCTTACTGTCATAACAATATGTTCAATAGAGAGACACAAGTTATGGCATATTCTCATCGATATGATTTTGTGTTCTAGAGACAAAATATACAATCATGACCATTGCTACTGCTACAATAATCTAAAGCAAGAAAGAGACTGAATCCATAACTCACCCCTTGAGTCATGACTTTGTGTTACATATACAAAAAGATAAATCTGTGAAATTCCTAAAAGTTGTGAATTTCAATTTAAATTTAACACTTAGTCATATGATTATAATAGAGCAAAACATGATATTTAGGATTTAGGGTTTATTGTTTAGGGTTATAGTTTATGGTTTATGGTTTAAGGTTTAGGATTTAAAGTTTAGGGTTTATGGTTTTTTTTGTTTTTTTTTTGGAAAATACACAATTTATATATCATTTAGGCACAAAAATTACAAGAGACTAAAAAGCTGACTAATTTAAGCCAACCCACCAAATCCTATGCACCTTAATGATCTATGCATAAAATACTTAAAAAAATATAATGTCTAATAATTCCAAGCGTATGAATACATCTAAAATCACCTGGCATTCCTGTACTTCAGAGTTGGCATTGAGTCATTATGCACACTGAGTCCTTTCCATTCGGATTTATCCAAGCCTTTTGGAGGAACCTGAATGATGCACCATATTAAAACTATACAAATATAAGATTGTGCTTGTGTGATACAACATCTAGCATTTGCCTATGTCATTGCTATGCAATGGAATACATGTAAAACTGAATACCCATAAATCCACAAGTCCATATCTATGGCACTTTGTAAATTCTTTCTCACCTCTGAATTCCACATTCTTTTGCTCCAATGATCCTCAAAAGAGTATCTCCTGGGTTAGAATTTTTCCTCCTCGAGCTCCATGAAGTGGATGTATGTTGCACCGACAAAATATCAAAAAATATGCATGCATCAGTGTGCATGTGTGATGAGGTACATCTCATAGTCTAATTATCTACGCGTACAACCAAGATAGAATATAAGTAAAATTACAATATGCTATAAAGATGGCTCTTCTGCTCCCGAAAGTGTAGCATCGCCTAAAGCGTATTTACAAAATGCATTAGTGGGCCCCACTTAGAGATACTGATGGGTCCAGTTGTCCTCATTGCATGCTACATAGAGAACAGACAAGATTATGTATGTGAGTATGTCATGATCCGTCTCTAGAAGTACATGGTGCATACAAAGTCAAAAATACAAATAAGACTATAAACATAAACTACAAGTTTGAATCTTTCGCTCCTGTGTGGCTGGTATGGACTCTTTTGCTTACTGGCCCTACTTTGTGAATCTTCGGATTTTGTCGGCTCTCCAATTAATCATAGATTATTTGCTACTCCTGTTGGGTGATGGTTGTGTGGCCCTCTATGCTACTTGATATGGCTAGTGGGACCCACTCCTAGCTACTCCTGGGTTTACTCCCGACCACTTTGCTCGGTCTCGTCAGCTGTCTAAATGTTATCTTCCCGGCTTGCTAGTGGGGCCCTCTACAAGCTGCTGGCCCTTACTTCTGCATGCTTCCAGTACTTGCTAGCCCCTCAAAATGTTTTGCCAAAAAGGACAATAATATGTCCACGTGTGTAGTGTGGTCCTTTCTATGTGTGTGTGGTGCTGCAATATCAGGGTATAGGAGTTTAGTAATTTAAGTATGTAGGTATTTTGTGGTTTATAGGTTTTATTTAAATAATTAAATAACAAAAAAAGTAATTTTATGATTTTTTTTCATTTTCAAGGTTATAACCATTGAAAATATTATAATTTTTAATTTTTTTTTCAAATGTTAATACAATATTTAATTATAATAATCATAAAAATTAAATATCATGTAAATTCAATATAAATAATTTTATTTATCAATATTATAAAACTAATCATAAAATAGATTAATAAACTATTATTAATAAGATAGATCTTAATTAAAATATATTTGCACAACCTAAACGATTCAAAATCAACGTAAAATATATTACTAAATAATAATTTTTTATTTTTAAATTTTTGATTCTTTTTATAAGCTTATAAATTTTTTTGATGAAGTTAAATTATTTAAATTATATTTGTCTCATTCATAATTTTATTTTGCAATTAATTTTTCTATAAAAATAAACTAATAAATAATTAAAATGACTTAAAATTATAATGAATAGAAATAAAAATGAGATTTATGATTAATTATTTATGTTAAACCGATTTAATGGTTTAAGTATTTAGGAGTTTAGTGATTTAAGTGTTTAAGCATTTAGTAGTTTATATGTTTTATTTAAATAATGAAATAACAAAAAAATTATTTTTCAATTTTTTATCAATTTTGATGGTTATAACCTTTATAAATATAATAATTTTTAAATTTTTTTCAAATGTGAATAAATATTTACTTATAATAAACATAATAAATATATATCATGTAAATTAAAAATAAACAATTTAATTGATAGATATTAAAAAACTAAATATAAATATAAATATAATAATGATCAAAAAATAAATTAGTAAACTATTATTTATTGTTAGTTATTTATATATTATTTATAAATACTTAAATCTTTAAAGTTGGTTTAAATGTTTAAGTATTTAAGGGTTTTGTGGTTTAAGAGTTTAATGATTTAAGCGTTTAGGCATTTAGTAGTTTATTAGATTTATATAAACAATAAAATAACAAAAAATTTATTTTTGTGATTATCTCATTTTCAAAGTTGATAATCTTTAAAAATATAATAATTTTTAAATTATTTTCAAATGTAAATATAATATTTAGTTATAATAATCTTTATTATCATATATCATGTAAATTCAATATAAACAATTTTATTGATAAATATTCTAATAATTATCTAAAAATAAATTAATAATCTATTATTAATAAGATAGATATCAATTAAAATATAATTATAAAACCTAAAATGATTCAGAAGCAAAGCAAAATATATTACTATATAATAATTTTTTGTTTTGAAAATTTTTTTTATTTTAAAAAGTTTATCTATAATTTTTGTTGAAAAATAATTTATATAAATTATTTTTGTCTAGCTCACTTAATTTCGTAATAAATATTTATATATAAATAAATAAATAATAAAAATGAATATTTAAAATTATAATGAAAAAAAATCAGATTTATTATTTATTATTAAGGGATACTATTTAAAATTAAAGTAAATCTGTCTCACTAATAATTTATTTTGTAATTAGTATTTCTATAAAAATAAACTGATAAATAATTAAAATAAAAATTTGAAATTATACTGAATAAAATTTAAAATGAGATTTATGATTTATTATTACTGTATACCATTTTAATGGTTTTAGTATTTAGAGGTTTTTTCATTTAGGATTTTAGCGATTTTTGTTTTTATGCTTTTAGTGGTTTATACGTTTTATTTAAAAAAATAAAATATCAAAAAAATTTGCTATAATTTTTTCTCATTTTCATAGGTTATAACCTTTGAAAATATAATAATATTTAATATTTTTACAAATGTGAATACAATACTTAAGTTATAATAATATTAATAATTATATATCATATAAATTAAATAAACAATTTTATTGATATATATTATAATAATGATCAAAATTAAATTTATAAACTATTGATAATAAGATAGCTATTAATTAAAAAATAATTACAAAACCCAAATTGATTCAAAATTATAGTAAAATATATTTCTAGATAAAAATTTTTAATTTTTAAATTTTTACTTATTTTATAAGCATATATATTTTTTAAATTATATTTTTCACACTCATAATTTATTTTGTAATAAATATTTCTATAAAAATAAACTAATAAATAATTAAAATGAATATTTAAAATTATAATAAATAGAAATAAAAATTAGATTTATTATTTATTAAGTAGTATATAGTAGTTTAATGGTTTATGTATTTAGGCATTACAGGGTTTAGGAGTATACTAATTTAACTGTGTATGCATTTAGTGCTTTATAGGTTTTATTAAAGAAAAAAAGTAAAAAAAATTATTTTTATTATTTTTTGATATTTTAAAAGTTTATTTTGAAAATATAATAATTTTTAAAATTTTTTTAAAAGTGATACTATATTTAGTTATAATAATCATTATATGTATATATAATATAAATTCAATATAAATATTTTTATTGATAAATATTCTAATAATGATCAAAGAATAAATTAATAATCTATTATTAATAAGATAGATATCAATTTAAATATAATTACAAAACCTAAAATGATTCAAAAATAAAGCAAAATATATTACTATATAATAATTTTTTGTTTTGAATTTTTTTTCTTTTATAAAGTTTATTATTATTTTTTTGATGAAAAATAATTATATAAATTATATTTTTCAAACTCAATTTATTCTATAATTAATAATTATATAAAAATAAATGAATAAATAATTAAAATGAATATTTTAAATTATAATGAAAAAATAATATTGAGATTTATTATTTATTATTTAGGGTTTAACGGTTTAAATTGATTATCTATTTAGGGTTTTCGAGATTTAGGAGATATTGATTTAAGTATTTATGCATTTAGTGGTTTATTGGATTTATTTAAAAAAATGAAATAACAAAAAAATTATTTTTTGTTATTTTTTCACATTTTCAAATGTTATAGCAATTGAAAATATAATAATTTTAAAAATTTTTTAAAATGTGAATAAAATATTTAGTAATATTAATCATTATAATTATATATAATATAAACTAATTGTATATAATTTATTAATAGATATGATATCAATTATCAAAAAATAAATTAATAAACTATTATTAATATGATAGATATAAATTAGAATATAATTACACAACCTAAAATGATTCAAAATCAAATTAAAATTCATTACTAAATAATAATTTTTTGTTTTTAAATTTTTACTTCTTTTTATAAAATTTATATTTTTTTTATTAAAAGTAAATTATTAATATTATATATGTCTGACTTATTATTGATTTTACAATTAATATTTATAAAAAAATAAACTAATAAATATTTAAAATGAATATTTAAAATTATAATGAATACAAATTAAAATGAGATTTAAGATTTATAATTGTTGTATTTGTAATTTATTTTTTGATAATTTGGTTATATAACTAAATAATTTTTCTTTTTTAATATTTTCATGTAAGTGCAGGAAAGGAAATATTAAGAGGCCGGGTATGTAGTAATAGCACAATAACGGAGGTCTCGCTGACAGGACAGCGGGCCAAAATTGCAGCAGTGCCTGACCCATCTCATGATCCGACCCGCTCCGGTTAAATGAACTAAGAAAAATTTTAATATAAAATGTTTTGTAATTTTATTTTCGGGTGGCTGTTTTTGGACCCGTGGAACTGTTCATCGTCTCTCTCTCTTCTCTCTGTGTAATTTATAACGACTATTCTATGTGCTACATACTGTAAGACATTTCTGTTGCTTTAATCTGTAATGCATAAGCATTTTCATGTGGATTTAGCTAGTCGTACTGAGCGACTAGCAAACCACATTATTTTATGTGTTTATTTTTCGTTTTTTGATTCTATCATGGATAGTTGTTGAATTGGGATATATATATTGCTTGTTTTCTGTTGTTTCTGTGTTTCTGTATCTCAATCTCACTAACATGGAAGTACAATTGCCCAACAATTATATAATGATACCGGTTTAATGGATCGATTATTTAGAGGTTTTGTCGTTTAGGAGTTTAGTAATTTATGTTTTTAGGCATTTAATGGTATATAGGTTTTATTTATATAATAAAAATAATTTTATTTTATTTTTTTTTAGATTTTCAAAGGTTATAACCTTTTAAAATAAAATAATTTTTAAAATCTTTTGAAATGTGAATACCATGTATAATTTTATTAATCTTATTAATTATATATCATATAATTTCAATATAAATAATTTTAATGATAGATATTATAAGAATGATCAAAAATTAAATTAATAAACTATTATTAATAATATAAATATTAATTAAAATATATTTACATAACACAAAATGATTCAAAATCAAATAAAAATATATTACTAAATAATTATATTTAATTTTTAAATTTTTCCATCTTTTTATAAGCTTATATTTTTTTATGATTAAAAATAAATTATTTAAATAATATCTATCTCACTTGAAATTTATTTTGTAATTAATTTTTCTAAAAATTAAAATATAAATAATTAAAATGAATATTTAAAATTATAAAAAATAGAAATAAAAATGAGATTTATTATTTATTAAGTAGTATACAACTGTTATAAGGTTTATGTATTTAGGGGTTTCGGGTTTTATGATCTACTGATTTAAGTAAGTAAACATTTAGTGGTCTATAGGTTTTATTTAAAAAAGAAATAAAAAAATTTATTTTTTGTATTCTTTGTCATTTTTTAAGATTCTAACCTTTGAAAATATAATAATTTTTAAATTTTTTTCAAAAGTGAATACAATATTTATTTATAATAATCATAATAATTATATATCATATAAATTCAATATAAACAATTTTATTGATAGATAATCTAATAATTATCAAAAAATAAATTAAAAAAATATTTGAATAAGATTGATATTACTTAAAATATAGTATCAAAACCTAAAATGATTCAAAAGTAAAGCAAAATATATTACTAAATAATAATTATTTGTTTTTATATTTTAATTCTTTTTATAAGCTTATCTATTATTTGATGAAAAATAATTTTTATAAATTATATTTTTAACTCATGATTTATTTTATAATTAATACAGATATACAAATAAAAAACTAAAAATCAAAATGATTTTTTTAAATTATAATGAAACCAAATAAAAATTAGATTTTTTAATTATTATTTAGTGTATATCGGTTTAAAGGATTATCTATATAGGGGTATCGGGAGTTTGTAGCTTAGTGATTTAAGTGCTTAGGCATTTAGTGGTGTATAGGTTTTATTTAAATAATGAAATAACAAAAAAAAATATATTTTTTATTTTTTCACATGTTCAAAGTTATAATCTTTGAAAACATAAAAATTTTAAAACATTTTTCAAAAGTTAATACAATATTTAGTTATAATAATTATTAAATTTATATATCATAAAAATTCACAATAAATATTATTATTGATAAATATTCTAATAATGATTAAAAAAAATTAATAATATATTATTAATAAGTTAGATATCAATAAAAATATAATTACAAAACCTAAAATGATTCAGAAACAAAGCAAAATATATTACTATATAATATTTTTTTGTTTTTAATATTTTTCTTCTTTTATTAAGTTTATCTATATTTTTTTGTTGAAAAATAATTTTTATAAATTATATATGTATAACTTATAATTTATTTTGTAATTAATATTTATATAAAAATAAACAAATAAATAATTAAAATGAATATTTAAAATTATAATGAAAAAAATAAAAATGAGATTTATTATTTATTATTTAGTATATACATGTTTAAAAAATTTATCTATTTAAGATTTTCGAGATCTAGAAGTTATTGATTTAAATATTTAGGCATTTAATGGTTTATAGGTTTTATTCAAACGATGAAATAACAAAAAATTTATTTTTGATTTTTTTTTCAAATTTTCAAAGGTTATAACCTTTGAAAATATAATAATTTTAAAATTTTTTAAAAATGTGAATACAATATATAGTAATAATAGTTATTATAACTATATATTAAATAAACTAAATATAAATAATTTTATTTATAGATTATATATCAATTATCAAAAAATAAATTAATAAACTATTATTAATATGATTGATATAAATTAAAATATAATTAAAAAACCGAAAATGATTCAAAATCAAAGTAAAATTTATTACTAAATAATAATTTTTTTAGTTTTTGCATCATTTCATAAGCTTATATGTTTTTTTTGATGAAAAATATATTATTTAAATTATATTTGTATCACTCATAATTTATTTTGTAATTAATATTTCTATAAATTATTTAAATTATATTTAGGGTTTACAAGTTTAAAGGTCTAAGTATTTAGTGGCTTTGGGGTTTTAAAGTTTAGAGATTTATGTGTTTAGGCATTTAATGGTTTATAAGTTTTATTTAAACAATGATATAATGAACAATTTATTTTTGTTATTTTTTCTCATTTTTAAAGTTTATAAACTTTGAAAATATAATAATTTTAAAATTTTTTTTATATATGAATACTATATTTAGTTATGATAATCTTAATAATTATATATCATGTAAATTCAATATAAACAATTATATTGAAATATATTATATTAATTATTAAAAAATAAATTAATAAACTATTATTAATAAGATAGATATTATTTTAAATATATTTGCAAAACATAAATTTATTCAAAATCAAAGTAAAATATATTACAAAATAATACTTTCTTTGATGTTTTTCTTCTTTTTATAAGTTTATATTTTTTGTTATTAAACGTAAATTATTTAAATTATATTTGTCTTCCTCATAATTAATTTTTAATTTATAATTCTTAAAAAATAAACTAATAAATAATTAAAATCAATATTTAAAATTATAATAAATACAAATAAAAATGAGATTTATTATTTATTATTTAGGTTATATATGTTTAATGGTTTAAGTATTTAGGGGATTTTGGTGTTTAGGTCGCATCTATTGCCCATCTTTTGGTTTGTATTTCTGATGAGAATTGAGTTATTAATTCTTATTACTATGTGGCTCAGTTAGTTTTTTTGAATATTGGTTGTGGTGTTGTGGTTGGGCCGAATGAGTGGGCTGAATGTGTTACAGTCAGTTTTGTAGAGCTTGCTTGTTTGAAATATTTATTTGTATTAATGCTTAACATATAATAATTATTAATGGCAATGCAAATGGCACAATCCAATGATAAATCCAATTATCATCCTTTCACGAAACCTTCTATTGTTATGGCAGGTTCTTCAATTCCAATTGTAAAAGAAAGTCAAGGTACATCTGAACCTCAAGCTCATAAAAAGTATAAGTCTACTGTTTGGGAAACTTATGAGATATTAGTTGATTCAGAGGAAAATGAAACTGGTAGGGCATCTTGTATATTGTGTTGGAAATAATATTTGGCAAAAAGTGATCAAGGTACTTCGGGTTTATGGAAATACTTGAGATAGACTTGTAGGAAATTTCCACAGAAAAAAAATTAATAAAAGCTCACAAAGGTAAATACAAGTCACAATCTTTGTTGAGTTTCACCAAAGGTACTAGTTTAGAGGATAACAAATTAACTTGTTGGCAATTTGATCAACAACTAGTTAGGGAGGCTTTGGTGAAAATGATCATAAAAGATGAATTACCTTTTTGTTTTGTTGAGAGGGATGAGTTTAAGGAGTTTTGTAAAGTTAGTGTGCCTCAATTTAAAATTCCATCTAGGCACTCTATATTGAGAAATTTTTTTTCTTTGTTTGTGAAGGAAAGATAAGAAATTATTTGATAGCATATAATCTCATTGTTGTAGAGTTTCATTGACTACCGAGACTTGGAATAGCATTCAAAATTTATCTTATATATGTTTGACTATTCATTTCATTGATTCTAAATGGAATATGCATAAAAGGCTTTTGAAATTTTGTGTAATTAAAAGTCATTCTGAACTTAATATTAGAAATGCTATTGAGTTTTGCATGAATGAATGGGGTTTGAGAAAGTTGATGTGCATTACTGTTGACAATGCATCAATTAATGATGTTGCATTTGAACAAATGAAAAAAAGGCTTGAGAATAAAAGTGTTGTACCTTTGAGAGGCAAGCATTTTCATATGAGATGTTGTGCTAATATCCTAAACTTAATTGTCAGAGATGGCATTGCAGCAGTTGAGGGTGGTATTCAAAAAATTAGAGGTGTTGTGAAATATGTAAGGAGCAGTCCAAAAAGATTAGATATGTTTAAGTTATGTGTTGAAGAAGCAAACTTGACATATGGATCTTCATTGTAATTAGATTGTCCTACAAGATAGAATTCAACTTATTTGATGCTACAAACTGATATAAAATATCAAAAAGAATTTGATATGTTGGAGGACAAAGATATAAGGTTTTTGAAGGAGTTTGCTTCAAACATTCCAACTGAGAGAGACTGAACAAACACCAAAATTTTGGCTCGTTTCTTGTAACCTTTTTATGAGGTAACTTGTAAATTTTCTAGCTCATAATATTCTACCTCTAGTGTTTATTTTCCTGATATTATTCGAATTTTGAAAAAAATTGAGCTTTGTGAAAATAGTAGAGGTACAATGGTGTCTGAAATGGGTATGAAAATGAGGCATAAATTCAACAAATATTGTGGTTCTCTTCAGTTAACAAATATTGCGGTTCTCTTCAGTCAACAAATATTATGCTTTTTGTAGCAGTAGTGTTTGATCCTAGATATAAGCTCAAAATTCTCAAGGTTAAGTACACTTAGCATTATGGAGAGGAATTAGCTAAAAATGTGGTGAAAAAGTTTATAATTGCTTTAAATGAGATGATGGAAGATTAATAAGAGATAAATGAGGATGAATCAAAAGAAGATGATTTCTCTTCAATTGTGTTGAAAAAAAATGATGATTTCTTTGATGGTAGTGATACTTATGTTGATTTTTTTTGTTGAATTGGAGAAATAACAAGAAGTTGCAGCTTTGGTAGAGTTGGATAGGTACTTGGAGGACAAACTTGAAAAAAATTGAATTGATTTTGATCTTCTAAACTGGTGGAAGGTAAATGAGGTTAGGGATCCTTCTTTGGCAAATGTAGCAAGGGATGTATTTGCTATCCAAGCATCTACTGTGGCCTACGAATTTACATTTAGCACTGGGGGGAGAACTTTAGATAAAATTAGCAATTCATTAACACCTATTATAGCTAAAGGTCTTATATGTCTACAAGATTGGTTGAGAAGCTCAAACAAACCTATTGAAATTGAAGAATTAGTTCAAGACATTGATTATAATGAATCAGGTTAGTATACAAATCTTGTAAATTTTAATTTCACTTTTACTTATTTTATTCATTCAATTTAATAATAATATGGTTCAATTACAATTTTCAGAGGGGTCTCAAGATCCAAATATTCTTCCAACTATATTTGGCCAACTATATTTGGCCAACTATATTTGGAATGGGCGTATAAAATATTATAATGTAATATTTTGTTTTTTTATTACTCTTTGATCTTAGAAATTTATGTCTATATGATAAAGACGTTTTAATCTTTGGTTGTCCTTCTACAGTGAAGGAAGAAATGAGAGGAGTTGTAGAAGAGATAATTAATTGGGTTTAGATTTTCGTAGTTGTTCCGAGATGGACCTTTGAAATAATTATTATCATGGTTGTTATTCATTGTATTTTTTTGTTATATTAAGCTACCTAATTTTAGCAATTACTTAAGTAGTAATTGATGCTACCAATGTTTGTGGTCATCTTTAGCTATTTCTTATTATTTTAAGTAATTGTTTAAAAAATATAGTATTGCTATAATGGTTAACTTTCACTCGGCTGAACAAAGCCAAGTTGTGAAAAAACAAAGAACCAAATTAAGCACACAACTCGGTCTCGTTCTATTTAACATTTCTATCCTTTTCTGCACATCAAAGCTTTTGACAAGGTAATGGAACTCGTTTACGGTATTCAGCCTATTTGACAAAATAAAATTGGCCCAATTTGAGTTTGAAAGATACATAATTAAGGAATGATAAATGGTGCAACAAAAGGTTTCGACATGAACTAACTTGGCCGGTTTGAAGAAAATAAATTGAAAAAAATGTCTGAACTTCGTTCTGTCCCTGAACCATTTTCTCCTACCCAAAATTTCCGATCTCAGTCCCATCCCATCCCAACATTTTCAACCTATAGGACTAGTCTGGATCTTCAAAAAAAATCTCCGAACTGTGTGAAGGAACTGGAGATTTGTAATCCCCAGCTCGTCTCGTCCCATGAGTACCCCTAGCATTTAGTGGTTTATAAGTTTTATTTAAAAAATAAAATAACAAAAAATTTAATATAATATTTGAAACTATAACAATTTATATATATATTTTTTAAATTGAATACAATATTTAGTCATGATAATCTTAATAATTATATATCATGTAAATTCATTATAAACAATTATATTTATATATATTATAATAAAGCTCATACAAAAGATTAATAAATAATTATTAATAAGATAAATATTATTTAAAATATATTTACAAAACCTAAAATGATTCAAAATCAAAGTAAAATATTTTACTAAATATTAAATTTAAATTTTTAAATTTTTGTATCCATTTATAAGCTTATATAATTTTTGATGAAAAATAAATTATTTAAATTATATTTGTCTAACTATTAATTTATTTTTTAATTTATATTTCTATAAAAATAAACTAATAAATAATTAAAATGTATATATAAAATTATATTGAATACTAATAAAAATGAGATTTATGATTTATTATTTAGGGTATACCTATTTAATGGTTTAAGTTTATTGTGGTTTTGGGGTTAATGAGTTTATTGATTTATATGTTTACACATTTAGGTTTTATTTATTGATTTATAAGTTTTATTTAATCAATGAAATAACAAAAATTTATTGTTATGAATTTTCGTGATTTTCAAAGGTTATTACCTTTGAAAATATAATAATTTTTTAATAGTTCTAAAATATGAATACAATACTCAGTTATAATAATCTTAATAATTATATTTGATGTAAATTCAATATAAAAAAATGTATTAATATATATTATTTTGATGATAAACAAATAAATTAATAAACTATTATTAATAAGACAAATATTAATTAAAATATATTTGTAGAAGCCAAAATAATTCAAAATAAAAGTAAATTATATTACTAAATAAAATTATAAATTTTTTAAATTTTGTTTATTTTTATAAACTTATATTTTTTTCTTAAAAAATATTTTATTCAAATTATATATGTCTCACTCATTATTAATTTTGTAATTAATATTTCTATAAAAATAAACTAAAAAATAATTAAAATGAATATTTAAAAGTATAATGAATACAAATAAAAATGAGATTTATTATTATTTATTTAGGTTATATAGGTTTAATGGTTTAATTATTTAGGGGGTTTTGGGGTTTAGGAGTCTAGAGATTTAAATGTTTAGGTATTTAGTGGTTTATAAGTTTTATTTAAATAATAAAATAATAAAAAAATTATTTTTGTGTTTTTTTATCATTATTGAAGGTCATAACCTTTGAAAATATAATAATTTTTAAATTTTTTTCAAATGTAAATATAAGATTTAGTTATTATAATCTTAATATTTATAAAACATTTAAATTGAATATAAGTAATTTTATTGTTATATATTATAAAAATTATCAAATAATAAATTAATAAACTTTTATGAATAAGATTGATAGCAATTAAAATATAATTGCAAAACCTATATATAATAATTCAAATCAAAGTAAAATATATTACTAAATAATACTTTTTTGTTTTTAAATTATTTCTTATTTTTATAAGCTTATATTTTTTTTGATTAAAAATAAATTATTAAAATTATATTTTTCTAACTCATTATTTATTTTGTAATTAATATTTCTATAAAAAATAAACTAATAAATAAATAAAATGAATATTTAAAATTACAATGAATAGAAATTAAAATGAGATTTATGATTTATTATATGTAGTATACCGGTTTAAAGGTTTGATTTTTTAGGAGTTTTGTAGTTTAGGAGTTTATCAATTTATGTTTTTAGGCATTTAGTGGTTTATAGGTTTTATTTCTATAAAAAAAAATAAAAATTTTTTTAGATTTTTTATGATTTTCGAAGGTTATAACCATTAAAAATAAATTAATATTTAATATTTTTTGAAATGTGAATATAATATTTAGTTATAATAATTTTAATAATTATATATGATATAAATTCAATATAAATAATTTTATTGATAGATATTATAATAATGATCAAAAATTAAATTAATAAACTATTAATAATAAAATTGATATTAATTAAAAAATATTTACAAAACTAAATTGCTTCAAAATTAAAGTAAAATATATTACTGGATAAATATTTTTAATTTTTAAATTTTTACTTATTTTATAAGCGTATATATATATTTTGATTAAAAATTAGTTATTTAAATTATATGTGTCGCACTCATAATTTATTTTGTAATAAAAATTTCTATAAAAATAAACTAATAAATAATTAAACTGAATATTTAAAATAATAATAAATTGATATAAAAATTCAATTTATTAATTATCAAGTAGTATATAGCGGATTAATGTTTTATGTATTTAGGCATTACCGGGTTTAGGAGTTTACTGATATAAATGTGTATGCATTTAGTGGTTTATAGGTTTTATTTAAAAAATAAAATAACAAAAATTTATTTTAATTATTTTTTCATATTTCCAAAGATTATAACCTTTGAAAATATAATAATTTTTAATTTTTTTTCAAATGTGGGTTCAATATTTAGTTATAATAATCATTATATTTATATATCATATAAATTCAATATAAACAATTTTATTGATAAATATTCTAATAATGCTCAAAAAATAAATTAATAAACAATTATTAATAAGATAGATATCAATTAAAATATATTACTATATAAAAATTTTAGATTTTAAATTTTTTATTCATTTTATAAGTTTATTTATATTTTTCGATGAAAAATATTTTATATAAATTATATTTGTCTAACTCATAATTTATTTTGTAATTAATATTTATATAAAAATAAACAAATAAATAATTAAAATGAATTTTTTATATTATAATGAAAAAATATATATTAAGATTTATTATTTATTATTTAGGGTTACTGGTTTAAAAAGATTATTATTTATTATTTAGGGTTTTAGAAATTTAGGAGTTATTGAATTAGGTGTTTAGGCATTTAGTGGCTTATAGGTTTTATTTAAACAATGAAATATCAAAAAAAATATTTTTTTTATTTTTTCACATTTTCAAAGGTTATAACCTTTGAAAATTTGATAATTTTGAACTTTTTTTCAAAAGTGAATTCAATATTTAGGTATAATAACCATTATATTTAAATATCATATAAATTCAATATAACCAATTTAATTGATAAATATTCTAAAAATGATCAAAAAATAAATTAATAATATATTATTAATAAGATAGATATCAATTAAAATATAATTACAAAACCAATAATGATTCAGAAGAAAGCAAATTATATTATTATATAATTATTTTTTGTTTTTAATTTTTTTTTATTTTAATAAGTTTATATATGTATTTTTTGATGAAAAATAATTTATATAAATTATAATTGTCTAACTCATAATTTATTTTGTAATTAATATTTATATATAAATAAACAAATAACTAATTAAAATGAATATTTAAAATTATAATGAAAAAAATAAAAATGGATTTATTGTTTATTATTTAGGATATATCTGATTAAAAAATTATCTATAGGGTTTTCTAGATTTAGAAGTTATTCATTTAAGTATTTAGGCAATTAGTGATTTATAGGTTTAATTTAAAAGAATGAAATAACAAATAAATTATTTTTGATATTTTTTCAAATTTTCAAAGATTATAACCTTTGAAAAATATAATAATTTTAAAATTTTTTAAAAATATGAATACAATATCTAGTAATAATAATTATTATAACAATATATAATATAAACTAAATATAAACAATTTTATTGATAGATATTATATCAATTATCAAAAAATAAATTAATATGTTATTATTAATATGATAGATATAAATTAAAATATAATTAAAAAACTTAAAATAATTAAAAATCAAAGTAAAATTTATTAATAAATATTAATTTTTTTTTAGTTTTTGCATCATTTTATAAGCTTATATGTTTTTTTGATGAAAAATATATTATTTAAATTATATTTGTATCACTCATAATTTATTTTGTAATTAATATTTCTATAAATTATATAAATTATATTTAAGGTTTATGAGTTTAAAGGTTTAAGTATTTAGGACCTTCGGGGTTTAGGAGTTTAGATATTTATGTATTTAGATATTTAATGGTTTATAAGTTTTATTTAAACAATGATATAACAAAAAAATTATTTTTGTTATTTTTTCTCATTTTTGAAGGTTATAACCTTTGAAAATATAATAATTTTTAAATTTTTTTTATATGTGAATATTATACTTAGTTATAATAATCTTAATAATTAAATATCATGTAAATTCAATATAAACAATTATATTGAAATATATTATATTAATGATCAAAAATTAATTAATAAACTATTATTAATAAGATAGATACTATTTTAAATATATTTGCAAAACATAAATTTAGTCAAAATCAAAGTAAAATATATTACAAAATAATAATTTCTTTGATGTTTTGCTTCTTTTTATAAGTTTATATTCTTTGTTATTAAAAGTAAATTATTTAAATTATATTTCTCTTCCTCATAATTAATTTTTAATTTATAAATCTATAAAAATAAACTAATAAATAATTAAAATGAATATTTAAAATTATAATGAATACAAATAAAATAGAGATTTATTATTTATTATTCAGGATATACTAGTTTAATGGTTTAAGTATTTAGGTGTTTTGGGGTTTAGTGATTTAAGTGTTTGGGCCAATAATGATTTATAGTTTTTATTTAAAAATCAAAAAATAAAAATTTAATTTTTTGATTTATTTTTTAATTTTTGAAGGTTATAACCTTTGAAATTATAATAATTTTTAATTTTTTTAAATATGAATATATTATTCAGTAATAATAATCTTAATAATTATATATAATGTAAACTCAATATAAATAATTTTATTAATAGATATTATAATAATGATCAATAAAAAATTAATAAACTATTATTGATAAGAATGAGATAAATTAAAATATAATTGCAAAATCTAAAATGATTCAAAATAAAAATATAATATATTACTAAATAATAAATTTTTGTTTTTAAAATTTTGTCTCTTTTTATAAGGATATATAGTTTTTTTGATGAAAAATAAATTATTTAAATTAGATCTGTCTCACTAATAATTTATTTTGTAATTAATATTTCTATAAAAATAAACTTATAAATAATTAAAATAAAAATTTAAAAATATACTTAATATATATTAAAATAATTAATATACTTAATTTAAAAATTAAATTGAGATTTATGATTTTTTATTAATGTACACTAGTTTAATAGTTTAAGTATTTAAAGGTTTTGTCATTTAGGAGTTTAGCAATTTATGTTTTTAGGTATTTAGTGGTTTATAGGTTTTATTTAAACAATAAAATAACAAAAAAAAATTTGTAATTTTTTCTCTTCTTCATATGTTATAACCTTTGAAATTTTAATAATATTTAAATTTTTATGAAATTTTAATACAATATTTTATTATAATAATAATAATAATTATATATCATATAAATTTAATATAAATAATGTTATTGATAGATTTTATATTAATGATCAAAAATTAAATATATAAACTATTAATTTTTAGATAGATATTAATTAAAAAATAATTACAAAACCCAAATTAATTCAAAATTAAAGTAACTTATATTACTTGATAATAATTTTTAATTTTTAAATTTATACTTCTTTTATAAGCATATATTTTTATTAGATAAATAATATATTATTTAAATTATATTTGTCCCACTCATAATTTATTTTGTAATAAATATTTCTAAATAAATATACTAATAAATAATTAAAATGAATATTTAAAAATATAATAAATAGCAATAAAAAATAGATTTATTAATTATTAAGTTGTATTTAGCAGTTTAATGGTTTATGTATTTAGGCATTATGGGGTTTAGGAGTTTACTGATTTAATTTTATATGCATTTAGTAGGGCTGCTCACGGACTCAAAGATTCGCAAACCGACCCGAAGTCTTGTCCTGAAAGAATAGGGACTGAGAAAAATTCGGTAACTTTGACTTTTCCCATCCCGTTCTGTCACGTATTTTTTCTTTTGTGACGATTCTGGATCTTAAGCAATATCCATCCCGAGAACCGTCCCATCCTAAAAATCTGATACTAGAACAAGTAATATATATATATATATATATAACATGAAGATGCCACCAATTCCACTACTGCCCATCCAATTCCGACGTACCTATTGCTTTTCCGACGAGTTCCAGGGCACCTCATGCCGTTCCAGTCGTATTCATTTAGGTCCAGCCCTTGTCCGTCGCACTTCTGGTTGCCTCCACCGTGTCTCTAATGCCACCAGCCTTTTGGTTTGTTTTTCTTATGAGAATTGAGAAATTAATTATTATTATTATGTGTCTCAGTCAGTTTTGTTGAGTATTGGTTGTGGTGTTGTGGTTGGGCCGAATGAGTGGGCTGAATGTGTTAGAGTCAGTTTTGTAGAGCTTGCTTGTTTGAATTATTTATATGTATTTATTCTTAACATATCATATTAATTAATGGCAATGCACATGGCACAATCAAGAGGTAAATGAAAAATACAATAAATTAAAGATGGTCACAATTCAAATGATCAAAGTACTGATAAATCAAATCATCATCCTTTCACGAACCCTTTTATTGTTACGGTAGGTTCTATAATTCCAATTGTAAAAGAAAGTCAAGGTACATCTGAACCTCAAGATCATAAAAAGTATAAGTCTGCTGTTTGGGAAACTTATGAGATATTAGTTGATTCAGAGGGAAATGAAACTGGTAGGGCAGCTTGTATATGGTGTAAAAAAAATATTTGGCAAAAAGTGATCAAGGTACTTTGGGTTTATGAGAATACTTGTGAGAGACTTTAGGAAATTTCCACACAAAAAGAATTAATATAAGCTCACAAAGGTAAAGGCAAGTCACAATCTTTGTTGAGTTTCACTAAAGGTACTAGTTCATAGGATAACAAATTAAATGTTGGCAATTTGATCAACAACTAGTTGGGGAGGCTTTGGTTAAAATGATCATAAAAGTTGAATTGCCTTTTTGTTTTGTTGAGACCTATGAGTTTAAGGAGTTTTGTGACGTTAGTGTGCATCAATTTAAAATTCCATCTAGGCACTCTATACTGATGAATTATTTTTCTTTGTTTGTGAAGGAAAATAAGAAATTATTTGATAGCATATCATTTCATTATTGTAGAGTTTCATTAACTACCGACACTTGAACTAGCATTCAAAATTTGTCTTATATATGTTTGACTGTTCATTTCATTGATTCTCAATGGAATATGCATAAAAGGCTTTTTAACTTTTGTATAATTAAAAGTCATTCTGGAGTTACTATTAGAAATGCTATTGAGTTTTGCATGAATGAATGGGGTTTGAGAAAGTTGATGTGCGTTACTGTTGACAATTCATCAAATAATGATGTTGCAGTTGGACAATTGAAAAAAAAGCTTGTGAAGAAAAGTATTGCACCTTTGAGAGGCGAGCATTTTCATATGAGATGTTGTGCTCATATCCTAAACTTAATTGTCAGAGTTGGCATTGTAGTAGTTGAGGATGCTATTTCAAAAATTAGAGGTGTGGTGAATTATGTGAGGAGTAGTCCTAAAAGATTAGATATGTTTAAGTTATGTGTTGAAGAAGCAAACTTGACATATGGATCTTCATTGCAATTTGATTGCCCTACAAGATGGAATTCAACTTATTTGATGCTACAAACTGATATAAAATATCAAAAAAAAATTGATAATATGGAGGACAAAGACAAAAGGTTTTTGAAACAGTTTGATTCGAACGTTCCAACTGAGAAAGACGAAACAAACGTCAAAATTTTGGCCCGTTTCTTGAAAACTTTTTATGAGGTAACTTGTAAATTTACAGGCTCATAATTTTCTACCTCTAATTTTTATTTTTCTGAGATTATTCGAATTTTGAAAAAAAATGAGCTTTGTGAAAATAGTAGAGATACAATGGTGTCTGAAATGGGTATGAAAATTAGGCATAAATTCAACAAATATCGGGGTTCTCTTCAGTCAACAAATATTATGCTTTTTGTAGCAGTAGTGCTGGATCCTTGATATAATCTCAAATATCTCAAGGTTAAGTACACTTAGCATTATGGACAGGAATTGGCTAAAAATTTGGAGGAAAAGGTTATAATGCTTTAAATGAGATGATGAATGATTATAAAGATTTAAATGAAGATGAACCAAAAGAAGATGATTTCTCTTCTACTGTGTTGAACAAAAATGATGATTTCTTTGATGGTAGTGATACTTATGTTGATGATTTTTTTTGTTGAATTGGAGAAAAAATAAGAAGTTTCAACTTTGGAATAGTTGGATATGTACTTGGCGGACAAACTTGAAAAAATAGAATTGATTTTGATCTTATAAACTGGTGGACGGTAAATGAGGTTAGGTATCCTTCTTTGGCAAATGTAGCAAGGGATGTATTTGTTATCCAAGCATCTACTGTGGCCTACGAATCTACATTTAGAACTAGGGGGAGAACTTTAGATAAATTTAGAAGTTCTTTAACACCTATTACAGCTGAAGTTCTCATATGTCTACAAGATTGGTTGAGAAGCTCAAACAAACCTATTGAAATTGAAGAATTAGTTCAAGACCTTGATGATAATGAATCAGGTTAGTATACAAATCTTGTAAATTTTAATTTCACTTTTACTTATTTTATTCATTCAATTTAATAAAGATATGGTCCAATTACAATTTTCAGATGGGTCACACGATCCAAATATTCTTCCAACTATAGTTGGTCAACAAAATTTGGAATGGGTGTATTAAAATTTATAAGGTAATTTTTGTTTTTTTATTAATCTTTCATCTTAGAAATTTATGTCTACATGATTAACACATTTTCATCTTTGGTTGTCCTTCTACAGTGGAGGAAGAAAAGGGAGGAGTTGTAGAAGAGATAATTAATTGGGTTTTGATTTTCGTTGTTATTCTGGGACGGACCTTTGAAATGATTATTATTAAGGTTGTTATTAGTTGTATTTTTTTTGTTATATTAAGCTGCCTAATTTTAGCAATTACTTAAGTAGTAATTGATGCTACGAATGTTTGTGGTCATCTTTAGCTATTCCTTAATATTTTATGTAATTGTTTAAAAAATGCAGTATTGCTATTATGGTTAACTTTCACTCGGCTGAACAAAGCCAAGTTGTGAAAAAACAAACAACCAAATTAAGCACACAACTCGTCCCATTCTATTTAACATTTCTATCCTTTTCTGCACGTCAAAGCTTTTGACAAGGTAATGGAACTCGTTTGTGGTATTCAGCCTATTTGACAAAACAAAATTTGCCGAATTTGAGTTCGAAAGATACATAAATAAGTAATGATAAATGGTACTACAAGAAGTTTCGACATGAACTAACTTGGCCGGTTTGAAGAAAAAAAATTGAAAAAAATGTCCAAACTCCATTCCGTCCCGGAACCATTTTCTCATACCAATAATCCCCGATTTGCGTCTCGTCCAATCTCGAAATTTTCAACCTATGGGACGGGTCTGGATCATCAAAAAAAAAAATCTCTGAACTGTGGGAAGGCACTGGAGATTTGTAATCCCCATCGTGTCCCATCCCATGAGCAACCCTAGCATTTAGTAGTTTATAGGTTTTATTTAAAAAATAAAATAACCAAAAATTTATTTTATTATTTTTTGATATTTTCAAAGGTTATAACATTTGAAAATATAATAATTTTTAAATTTTTTTCAAATGTGAGCGATAAATCACACAGGAAGAAGAGATAGAGAAGATGAACAGTTCCACGAGTCGAAAAACAGCCACCTGAAAATAAAATTACAAAACATTTTATATTAAAATTTCTCTCCGTTATTGTGCTACTACTGCATCCCCGGCCTCTTAATATTTCCTTTCCTGCACTTAAATGAAAATATTAAAAAAGAATAAATATTTGGTTATACAAACAGATTATCAAAAAATAAATTACATATAAAGCAATAATAAATCTTAAATCTCATTTTAATTTGTTTTCATTATAATTTTAAATATTCATTTTAAATATTAATTAGTTTATTTTTTATATAAATATTAATTACAAATTAATAATTAATCAGACAAATATAATATTAATAATTTACTTTTAATAAAAAAAATATAATCTTATAAAAAGAAGTAAAATTTTGAAAACAAAAAATTATTATTTAGTAAAATATTTTACATTGATTTTGAAATATTTTAGGTTTTGTAATTAAATTTTAATTTATATCTATCATATTAATAATAGCTTATTAATTTATTTTTTGATAATTGATATCATATCTATCAAAAAAATTATTTATAATTAGTTTATATTATATATACTTATAATGATTATTATTAGTAAATATTTTATTCACATTTTAAAAAAATTTTAAAATTATTATATTTTCAAATGTTATAACCTTTGAAAATGTGAAAAAATAACAAAAATAATTTTTTTGTTATTTCATTGTTTAAATAAATCCTATAAACCACTAAATGCCTAAATACTTAAATCAATAACTCCTAAATCTCGAAAAACCTAAATAGATAATCATTTTAAACCGGTATACCCTAAATAATAAATAAGAAATCTCAATATTATTTTTTTCATTATAATTTAAAATATTCATTTTAATTATTTATTCGTTTATTTTTACATAATTATTAATTACATAATAAATTGAGTTAGACATATATAATTTATATAATTATTTTTCATCATAAAATATAGATAAACTTTTTAAAAGAAAAAAATTCAAAACAATTAATTATTATATAGTAATATATTTTGCTTTATTTCTGAATCATTTTAGGTTTTGTAATTATATTTTATTTGATATTTATCTTATTAATAATAGATTATTAATTTATTCTTTAATCATTATTGAAATATTTATCAATAAAAATATTTATATTGAATTTATATGATATATAAATATAATGTTTTTAATAACTAAATATTGTATTCACTTTTCAAAAAATTTTAAAATTATTATATTTTCAAAGGTTATAACCTTTGAAAATATCAAAAATTAAAAAAAATAAATTTTTTGAATTTTTTTTAAATAACACCTATAAACAACTAAATGCATACACAGTTAAATCAGTAAACTCCTAAACCCCGTAATGCCAAAATACATAAAACATTAAACCGCTATATACTACTTAATAATTAATAAATCAAATTTTTAATTCTATTTATTATAATTTTAAATATTCATTTTAATTAGTTATTAGTTTATTTTTATAGAAATATTTATTAAAAAATATATTATGAGTGAGACAAATATAATTTAGAAAATATATATGCTTATAAAAGAAGTAAAAATTTAAAAATCAAAAATTGTTATCCAAAAATATATTTTACTATAATTTAGAATCAATTTGGGTTTTGTAATTATTTTTTAATTAATATCTATCTTAATATCAATAGTTTATAAATTTAATTTTGATCATTATTATAATATATATCAATGTAATTGTTATTTGAATTTATATGATATTTAATTATTAATATTATTATAACTAAGTATTGTATTCACATTTCAAAAAATTTTATATATTATTATATTTTCAAAGGTTATAACCTATTAAAATGAGAAAAAATTATAGCAAATTTTTTTGCTATTTTATTTTTTTAAATAAAACGTATAAACCACTAAAAGCCTAAATACATAAATCAGTAAAATCCTAAATGAAAATACCTTAAATACTTAAACCATTAAACTGGTATACAGTAATAATAAATAATAAATCTCATTTTAATTTTTATTCAGTATAATTTTAAATTTTTATTTTAATTATTTATCAGTTTATTTTTATAGAAATATTAATTAAAAAATAAATTATTAGTGAGACACAACAATTTTAAATTAAAACTGTCTCTGTAAATAATAAATAATAAATCTCATTTTTTTCATTATAATTTTAAATATTCATTTTAATTATTTATTTGTTTATTTATATATAAATATTAATTACAAAATAAATTGAGCTACACAAAAATAAATTATATAAATTATTTGTCATCAAAAAATTATAGATAAACTTTTAAAATAAACAAAATTTTCAAAACAACAAATTATTATATAGTAATATATTTTGATTTGCTTCTGAATCATTTTAGGTTTTGTAAATATATTTTAATTGATATTGATCTTATTAATAATAGATTCTTAAGTTATTTTTTCATCATTATTAGAATATTTATCAATAAAAATGTTTATATTGAATTTATATGATATATAAATATAATGATTATTATAACTAAATCTTGCATTGACTTTTGAAAAAAATTTAAAAGTTAGTATATTTTCAAAGGTTATAACCTTAAAAAATGAGAAAAAATAATAAAAATAAATTTTTTGATATTTCATTTTTAAATAAAACCTATAGATCATTAAATGCTTACTTACTTAAATCAGTAAGCTCATAAATCCCGAAACTCCTAAATACATAAACCTTTTAACAACTATATACTACTTAATAAATGATAAATCTAATTTTTATTTCTATTTATTATAATTTTAAATATTAATTTTAATTATTTATAGTTTAATTTTTTAGAAAAATTAATTACAAAATAAATTTCGAGTGGTACAAATATTATTTAAATAATTTATTTTAATAAAAAAATATAAGCTTATAAAAAGAAGGAAAATTTTAAAAATTAAATATTATTATTTAGTAATATATTTTGATTTGATTTTGAATCATTTTGTGTTATGTAAATATTTTTTAATTAATATTAATATTATTAATAATAGTTTATTAATTTAATTTTTGATTATTATTATAATATCTATCATTAAAATTATTTATATTGAATTTATATTATATATAATTAGCAAGATTAATATAATTATACATGGTATTCACATTTCAAAAAATTTTAAAAATTATTTTATTTTCAAAGGTTATAACCTTTGAAAATCAGAAAAAATCAAAAATAGAATTTTAAATTTTTATTATATAAATAAAACCTATAAACCACTAAATAATGAAACCATTAAACTGGTATACCATATATAATAAATCATAAATCTCATTTTAATTTGTATTCATTATAATTTTAAATATTCATTTTAATTATTTATCAGTTTATTTTTTATAGAAATATCAATCACAAAATAAATAATGAGTGAGACAAATATAATTTTAATAATTTATTTTTAATCAAAAAAAATAAGCTTATATAAAGAAGTAAAAATTTAAAAACAAAAAATTATTATTTAGTAATATATTTTACTTTGATTTTGAATCATTATATATAGGTTTTGCAATTATATTTTAATTGCGATCAATCTTATTAATAATAGTTTATTAATTTATTATTTGATCATTTTTATAATATCGGACAATAAAATTACTTATATTCAATTTAAATGTCTTTAAAATTATTAAGATTATTATAACTAAATATTATATTTAAATTTGAAAAAAAAATTAAAAATTATTATATTTACAAAGGTTATAACCTTCAAAAATCATAAAAAATCACAAAAATAATTTTTTATTATTTTATTATTTAAATAAAACTTATAAACCACTAAATGACAAAACATTTAAATCTCTAGACTTCTAAACCCCAAATCCCCTTAAATACTTAAACCATGAACACTATATAACCTAAATAATAAATAATAAATCTCATTTTTATTTGTATTCATTATAATTTTAAATATTCATTTTAATTATTTTTTTAGTTTATTTTTATAGAAATATTAATTACAAAATAAATAATGAGTGAGACATATATAATTTAAATAAATTATTTTTTATGAAAAAAAATTATAACATTATAAATATAAACAAAATTTCAAAAATTAAAATTTTATTTTAGTAATATAATTTACTTTGATTTTGAATTATTTTGGGTTCTAGCAAATATATTTTAATTAATATCTATCTTATTAATAATAGGTTATTAATTTATTTTTCGATCATTATAATAATATATATTAATAAAATTGTTTATAATGAATTTACATCAAATATAATTATTAAGATTATTATAACTAAGTATTGTATTCATATTTTAGAACTATTAAAAAAATATTATATTTTCAAAGGTTATAACCTTTAAAATCACGAAAATTCATAAAAATAAATTTTTTATTATTTCATTGATTAAATAAAACCTATAAACACCTAAATGTCCAAACATATAAATCAATAAACTCCTTAACCCCAAAACCACAAAAAACATAAACCATTAAATAGGTATACCCTAAATAATAAATCATATATCTCTTTTTTAGTATTCATTATAATTTTAAATATTCATTTTAATTATTTATCAATTTATTTTTATATAAATATTAATTACAAAATAAATTATTAGTGAGACAAATATAATTTAAATAATTTATTTTTCATCAAAAAAATATATATGCTTATAAAATGAGGCAAATTTTTAAAATAAAAAATTATTATTTAGTAATATATCTTATTTTGATTTTGAATCATTTTAGATTCTACAATTATATTTTCATATATATCATTCTTATTAATACTAGTTTATTAATTTATTTATTGATCATTATTATAATATCTATTAATAAAATTATTTATATTTAGTTTACATTATATATAATTATTAAGATTATTATAACTAAATATTATATTCACATTTAAAAAAATTTAAAATTATTATATTTTCAAAGGTTACAATTTTCAAAATTTAAAAAAATTCAAAAAATTAAATTTTTTGTTTTTTAATTCTTTAGATAATAACTATAAATCACTAAAGGTCTAAACACTTAAATCATTAAACTCCTGAACCAAAAAACACCTAAATACTTAAACCATTAAACCGGAATATCCTGAAGAATAATTAATAAATCTCAATTTTATTTGTATTCATTATAATTTTAAATAATTATTTTAATTATTTATTAGTTTATTATTATAAAATTATAAATTACAAAATAAATTATGAGTAAGACAAATTAATTTAAATAGTTTATTTATAATAACAAAAATATAAAGTTATAAAAAAAAGCAAAACATTTAAAAAATTATTATTAAGTAATATATTTTACTTTGATTTTGAATAAATTTAGATTTTGCAAATATATTTTAAATAATATCTATCTTATTAATAATAGTTTATTAAATTTTTTTTGATCATTATTATAATATCTTAGCAATGTAATTATTTATATTGAATTTAAATGACTTATAATTATTAAGATTATTATAATTAAATATTATATTTACATTTGAAAAAAATTTAAAAATTATTATATTTTCAAAGGTTATAACCTTCAAAAATTAAAAAAATAATAAAAATAATTTTTTTATATCATTGTTTAAATAAAACTTATAAACCACTAAATGCCTAAACACTTAACATCTAAACTCCTAAGCACAAAAGCCCCTAAATACTTAAACCTGTAAACTCGTAAACCTTAAATATAATTTAAATAATTTATTAAAATATTAATTACAAAATAAATTATGAGTGATACATATATAATTTAAATAATTTATTTTTTCATTAAAAAAAATATAAGCTTATAAAAAGAAGCAAAAACTAAAAAACAAAATTTTTATTTAGTAATAAATTTTACTTGGATTTTGAATAATTTTATGTTTTGCAATTATATTTTAATTTATATCCATCATAATAATAATAACATTTTAATTTATTTTTTGATAATTAATATCATATCTATCAATAAATTTATGTTTATATTTAGTATATATTATATATAATTATAATGATTATTATTACTAAATATTGTATTTACATTTTTAAAAAATTTTAAAATTATTATATTGTCAAAGGTTATATCCCTTGAAAATGTGAAAAAATATCAAAAATAATTTTTTTGTTATTTCATTGTTTAAACAAAACCAATAAACCACTAAATGCCTAAAAACATAAATTGCTAAAGTCCTAAATGATAAAATCTCTAAATACTTAAAATATTACACTTGCATACAATAATAATAATTCATAAATCTCATTTTAATTTTTATTCAGTATAATTTTATATTTTTATTTTAATTATTTATCAGTTTATTTATATTGAAATATTAATTACAAAATAAATTATTAGTGAGACAGATATAATTTAAATTATACTGGTATACCCTAAATAATAAAGAATAAATCTCATTTTTTTATTATAAATTTAAATATTCATTTTAATTATTTATTTGTTTATTTTTATATAAATATTAATTAAAAAATAAATTATGAGTTAGACAAATATAATTTATATAAATTATTTTTCATCAAAAAAATATAGATAAACTTATTAAAAGAAAAAAAAATTAAAAACAAAAAATTATTATATAGTAATATAATTTGCTTTGCTTCTGAATCATTATAGGTTTTGTAATTATATTTTAATTGATATCTATCTTATTAATAATAGATTATTAATTTATTTTTGATCATTATTAGAATATTTATCAATAATATTATTTATATTGAATTTAGATGATATATTAATATAATGATTATTATTACTAAATATTGAATTCACATTTGAAAAAAATTTAAAAATTATTATATTTTCAAAAGTTATTATATTTGAAAATAAAAAAAATAAAAAAAATATTTTGTTATTTTAATTTTTAAATTAAACCTATAAACCACTAAATGCATACACAGTTAAATCAGTAAACTCCTAAAGCCCGTAATGCCTAAATACATAAACCATTAAACCGCTATATACTACTTAATAATTAAGAAATCTAATTTTTATTTCAATTTATTATAATTTTAAATATTCATTTCAATTATTTATTAGTTTATTTTATATAAATTTTTATTACAAAATAAATTATGAGTGCGACAAATATTATTTAAATAATTTATTTTTAATAAAAAATATAAACGCTTATAAAAGAAGTAAAAATTTAAAAATTAAAAATTATTATCCAATAATATATTTTAGTTTAATTTTGAATCAATTTTCGTTTTGTAAATATTTTTTAATTAATATCTATCTTATTATTAATAGTTTATTAATTTAATTTTTGATCATTATTATAATAACTATCAATAAAATTGTTTATATTGAATTTATATGATGTATGATTATTAATAATATTATAACTAAATATTGTTTAAAAATAAATTATGAGTTAGAAAAATATAATTTATTTAAATTATTTTTAATCAAAAAATATAGATAAACATTTTAAAATAAAAAAAATTACAAAACAAAAATTATTATATAGTAATATATTTTGGATTACTTATGAACCTTTTTATGTTTTGTAATTATATTTTAATTTATATCTATCTTATTAATAATAGATTATTAATTTATTTTTTGATCATTATTAGATTATTAATCACTAAAATTATTTATATTGAATTTATATTATATATAAATATAATGATTATTATAACTAAATATTGAATTCAGCTTTTGAAAAAATTTAAAAATTATTATATTTTCAAAGGTTATTACCTTTGAAAATATCAAAAAATAATAAAAATAAATTTCTTGTTATTTTATTATTTAAATAAAACCTATAAACCACTAAATGCATACACAATTAAATCAGTATACTCCTAAACCTCGTAATGCCTAAATACATAAACCATTAAACCACAATATAATACATAAGAATTAATAAATCTAATTTTTATTTCTATTTATTATAATTTTAAATATTCATTTAATTATTTATTAGTTTATTTTTATAGAAATATTTATTACAAAATAAATTATGAGTAAGACAAATATAATTTAAATAATTTATTTTTAATCAAAAAATATATATATGCTTATAAAAGAATTAATATTTAAAAATTATAAATTCTAATTCAGTAATATATTTTTCTTTAATTTTGAATCAATTTGGGTTTTGTAAATAATTTTTATTTAATATCTATCTTATTATTAACAGTTTATTTTTTTAATTTTTGATCATTATTATAATAACTATCAATAAAATTATTTATATTGAATTTATATGATGTATGATTATTAATAATATTATAACTAAATATTGTATTCACATTTTAGAAAATTTTAAATCTCAAAACCATTAAACTGGTATACATTAATAATAAATCATTAATCTCATTTTAATTTTTATTCAGTATAATTTTAAATTTTTATTTTAATTATTTATCAGTTTATTTTTATAGAAATATTAATTACAAAATATATTATTAGTGAGACAGATATAATTTAAATAATTTATATTTCATCAAAAAAAAATATAAGTTATAAAAATAGGCACAAATTTAAAAACAAAAATTTATTATTTAGTAAAATGTTTTATTTTGATTTTGTATCATTTTAGATTTTGCAATTATATTTTAATTTATATCATCTTTTTAATAATAGTTTATTAATTATTTATTGATCATTATTATAATATCTATTAATAAAATTATTTATATTGTGTTTACATTATATATAATTATTAAGATTATTATAACTAAATATTATATTCACATTTAAAAAAAATTAAAAATTATTATATTTTCAAAGGTTATAACCTTCAAAAATTAAAAAAACAAAAAATTAAATTTTTTGTTTTTACATTCTTTAAATAAAAATTATAAATCACTAAAGGCATAAACACTTAGATCACTAAACCCCAAAACACCTAAATACCTAAACCATTAAAACTATATATCCTGAATAATAAATAATAAATCTCACTTTTATTTGTATTCATTATAATTTTAAATATTCATTTTAATTATTTATTAGTTTATTTTTATAGAATTATAAATTACAAAATTTATTATGAGGAAGATAAATATAATTTAAATAATATACTTTTAAGAACAAAAAATATAAACTTAGAAAAAGAAGCAAAACATCAAAAATATTATATTATAGTAATTTATTCTACTTTGATTTTGAATAAATTTAGGTTTTGCAAATATATTTTAAATAAGGTCTATCTTATTTATAATAGTTTATTAATTTATTTTTTGATCATTAATATAATATCTATCAATATAATTGTTTATATTGAATTTATATGATATATAATAATTATTATTATCATAACTAAATATAGTATTCACATTTAAAAAAATTTAAAAATTGTTATATTTTCAAAGGTTATAACCTTCAAAAATGAGAAAAAATAACAAAAAATAAATTTTTTGTTATATCATTGTTTAAATAAAACTTATAAACCATTAAATACCTAAACACATAAATCTCTAAACTCCTAAACCCCGAAGCCCCTAAATACTTAAATCTTTAAACTCGTAAACCTTAAATATAATTTAAATAATTTATTGAAATATTAATTACAAAATAAAATATGTGTGATACAAATATAATTTAAATAAATTATTTTTATCAAAAAATAAATAATCTTATAAAATGAGGCAAAAACTAAAAAACAAAAATTATTATTTAGTAATAAATTTACTTTGATTTTTAATGATTTTAGTTTTTTAATTAAATTTTAATTTATATCTATCATATTAATAATAGTTTATTAATTTATTTTTTGATAATTGATACAATATCTATCAATAAAATTGTTTATATTTAGTTTATATTATATATTGTTATAATAATAATATTATTATTACTAAATATTGTATTCACATTTTTAAAAAATTTAAAATTATTATATTTTAAATGGTTATAATCTTTGAAAATTTTACAAAATATCAAAAATAATTTATTTGTTATTTCATTGTTTAAATAAAATCTATAAACCACTAATTGCCTAAATACTTAAATGAATAACTTCTAAATCTCGAAAACCCTAATAGTTAATGATTTTAATTAGATATATCTTAAATAATAAACAATAAATCTCAATATTATTTTTTTCATTATAATTTTAAATATTCATTTTAATTATTTGTTTGTTTATTTTTATATAAATATTAATTACAAAATAAATTATGAGATAGACAAATATAATTTATATAATTTATTTTTCATTAAAATGAAAAATAATTTATTTTAAAAGAAAAAAAAATTCAAACAACAAATTATTATTAGTAATATATTTTGCTTCTTCTGAATCATTTTTATATAGTAATATATTTTTCATCTAAATATTATTATTTAGTAATATATTTTGATTTGATTTTGAATCATTGTGTTATGTAAATATATTTTAATTATTATTTATATTAGTAATAATAGTTATTAATTTAATTTTTATCATTATTATATATTTATCATTAAAATTATTTATATTGAATTTATATGATATATAATTAGTAAGATTAATATAATTATACATAGTTTTAACATAAAAATAAACTGATAAATAATTAAAATAAAAATTTAAAATTATACTGAATAAAAATTAATATGATATTTATTATTTATTATTAATGTATACCAATTTAATGGTTTGAGTATTTAAAGGTTTTGTTGTTTAGAATTTTAGCAATTTATGTTTTTGGGATTTTAGTAGTTTATAGGTTTTAATTAAAAAATAAAATAACAAAATATATTTTTATTATTTTTTGATATTTTCAAAGATTATAACCTTTCAAAATATAATAATTTTTAAATTTTTTTAAAAAGTGAATAAAATCTTTAGTTATAATAATCATTATATTTTTATATCATATAAATTCAATATAAAAATTTTATTGAAATATTCTAATAATGATCAAAAAA
>JAREIK010008587.1:0-16382 GCA_029783825.1 Sapria himalayana | reverse complement strand
GCAAAACTAATTTGACCGTTTATTTAAATTGGTTTCATTAAATTTTCTTGTTATAGACTTTTACACGTGTAAATATTTTATTTGATAATATATTGCGATATGATAATATTATTTCCACCCTTTTGCTAATTATTACACAAAAATCTCTTTCATTTTCATTTTCAGTATCCAAAGAAAATCTCTAAAAACAGATTTAATTATATTTGATTTTCATTTTGTCCAAATGTATACTTACCGGTATTTTGTAATTTGATTTTGGAAAAAAAAATGTACCAAAGCTCACGTTTCACTACTAAAAAAAAACAACAAAAATAGCGGCGCTCTTTCCTTGATGCTTTAGAAAGTTCCATTATTTAATTCGTTTTGAGTAAATATTAACGATTATATATTAGGATCCTTTTCCGCAGGCAAATAAAAAATGTTTATGAAGAGTAACAATTGATGAAGCATGATTGCACGTCCACTGTGCTACAACTATATGCTTTTTTGGTGGTGAATGCCTATGAACTAAATACTCGACTATTGACCCTTATCAAGCCATGTTTGGCCCCATCACCGTACTAAATCAAGGTTTTTTGCTTGTTAGATCAGTGAGAAATTTAGTGAATTGGATTTATCCATTTTTGATGTAACGAATTCAATTGAAAAGAATATTCCAGAATGCAATGTTACTTAGAAAATAGCTGAGTTAGGAAGTGCATATTATATATAAAGGTCTTGTACTTTTCCTTTGTTTAGTTGAGGTTCTTTGGAAAACTTCCTCTCCAAGTTTGCTCTGTTTGGCATTTTATCGAAAATTAACCTGGTATCAGAGCCATGGTCTATTTTTCTTCTTCACAGTTCATTCAACAATGGTGTCTTACACTTCTTCACCTTCCTGCCTGATCTCTTCCCCTTCACCTTTTCCTTCTACTCTTCCCATGGTGGTTCCCTCCATAGATATGAGCCATGAGAGCTTTAATATGGATGATCCATAGTGATCAATCCGTTTATTAATCGTAAAATCATAGATGTAATACAAGCCATTTATAAATCGTATGATAGGTATTATTTACAGAGATAAATAATTAGAATCATGCATAACTGCACATTCCGTAAACGCAAGTCTCCCACTTCTTGCAATGCTTGGCGCAGCTACCGCAGTGATGTGGATCAAATAAGGGGTTAACACAGTGACCTCCGCAGCATATTTCGTTGTGTTTGCACTTGCATCCACACCTTCCACAGTTAAATCTATCCTTCCTTACGTCTGTGCATTTCCCCCCGCAGCAATCCGGGCCGGGGCTCGGCCTCCGGCGGCACATTTGTGGAAACTCCCGACAGGTCTCGCGCCCCCTCGGCAACATGAAGTCACTACCCCCATCGGAAGAAGCTGTTTCTTCGCTTACCGGCAGTGATATGTAGTTTTCTTCATTTTCCGGCAACCTTATGTGGCTTTCCACGGCGGAGTTTTCCTTGGTTTGATCGGCCGTCGATTGTGCTGCAACAATGGAGATGGTGATGGAGAGTATGGAAAGGAGTGTTAGCAGCTTCATGGCCATGGATGAAGAAATTCAAGCCCTTAAGGAGCTAGCTAGCTGGGTAGGGAAGATAGTCGAATGGTGAAGAAATACGGATAGGGATGGGGTTTTTAAACTAGTGAAACATTGAATATGACAGTTTTGTTTTTTTAGGTAGCTTCAATTCATTACTTAATACTTAATATCTGGGCCATGAGAAGAAGCAGATTGATTGGGAAGAGAGAAAATAGGAAGGAAGCATGGGAGTTTCTCTATCCTCGTTTTAATTTTTGTTAAATGTAAGAGAAGGGATCTGAGCTAAATAACTTGAATTCGGTTCATGAGATCTCACTGGATGAGAGAAAAACATGTTACATTTTACCATCATTTACATCCAAATTAACACCATTAAAGCGAGTAAGAAATTATTCCCATGTTGAATAAGGAAAGGACATATTCTCCTTTTGTTTTCTGCAACAAGTCTATGATGCATCTTCATAGGCTTGTGCAGTTATCAAAAGAGATAGCCCACGAGCTCAATCAATTTTTCTTTCATCTTAGTATGTGGCTTATATTTAAGCGAAATAAGTAAGGAGATAGTGGGCAAATGCGGAGTCGAGCGATAGGAGCGAAAACCCGTAGGCCAGTATAGAGGTGGGGTCATGGGGGCAATATAGGGTATTAAGATATTTTTTTAATTTAGTCATACCCGTAATTATTATAAATAATCTGGTCCATAACATTATTTAGTTATTGCAAAAGTTTTAATCAACGATTTCATGGATATAGGCACATTGTCGAACCACGTAATTATGTTTGTTTTTCTCATTTTTCTCTCTAATTTTTTCACTATTTTTTTGCTCGTTTTTCTCTCTAATCTTATCACTATTTTGCTGCACGAATCACAGTATCTCTTTGTTTCATGGATGTTTTAGTGCGGATTCAATTTCGCCAATTCAAACCCATTCAAGTATATTCAACCAAGTTAAGGGGCCATGCCCATGACTTCCCACAGTTCTTGGGTTGTTCTTCTCCCTACCACTACCTTGAATGGCGGAGAAGAAGAGTTTAGCATCACCGACATCCATAGAAATGTAAGGTGTGAGTGTTTAGTTAGGTTGGCAATTCAGGGCAAAAACTCTTCAGTGTTCCGTAGTCTTGGTTCTCAACATTGTTCATGTACTACTTGTCATTCGAAGCTAATGCTAGAGTTGAAGATTTCTAAGGGAGAAATTAAGATGTTTTGATGGACGTTGATGATCCTATTCAACCCAATTTTGTTTTACAATTGTTCGATATGATATCTTTTTTAAAATAAGAGAGGAAGTATTTTAAGGCGAACATTCCAAAATTATTGCAACAGTAATGAATATATATTAATAGGACACTTTTGGTGAACATTCCGATTTTTTGAAATTGTGGTAAACTTTCAGTTTAAATTTAGTTTTTTACTAATAGCATATTATGGATTTAAAAAATAATTTAAAATGTATTTGAAGGCGACAGCTTTCAGGTGACAAAAACTAGTGTAAATTGAAAATACATCTCTCCCTACCCTTTTTAAGAATTTCTTTTAAAATTTACCATAAAAGATTAAAAAGCCTAGAGTTTTCTCATACTCCTTTCACTCTCATTCGCCCGGAGGAGAATTTTCAATATCCTATGTGTGGGAACCTGAAGAATTCCTTCAGACCATTGACTGTGCAAAACTAGATTTTGACCGTTTATTTAAATTGGTTTCATTAAATTTTCTTGTTATAGACTTTTACACGTGTAAATATTTTATTTGATAATATATTGCGATATGATAATATTATTTCCACCCTTTTGCTAATTATTACACAAAAATCTCTTTCATTTTCATTTTCAGTATCCAAAGAAAATCTCTAAAAATAGATTTAATTATATTTGATTTTCATTTGTCCAAATGTATACTTACCGGTATTTTGTAATTTGATTTTGGAAAAAAAAATGTACCAAAGCTCACGTTTCACTACTAAAAAAAAACAACAAAAATAGCGGCGCTCTTTCCTTGATGCTTTAGAAAAGTTCCATTATTTAATTCGTTTTGAGTAAATATTAACGATTATATATTAGGATCCTTCTCTGCAGGCAAATAAAAAATGTTTATCAAGAGTAACAATTGATGAAGCATGATTGCACGTCCACTGTGCTACCACTTTGTGCTTTTTTGGTGGTGAATGCCTTTGAACTAAATACTCGACTATTGACCCTTATCAAGCCATGTTTGGCCCCATCACCGTACTAAATCAAGGTTTTTTGCTTGTTAGATTAGTGAGAAATTTAGTGAATTGGATTTTTCCATTTTTGATGTAACGAATTCAATTGAAAAGAATATTCCCGAATGCAATGTTACTTAGAAAATAGCTGAGTTAGGAAGTGCATATTATATATAAAGGTCTTGTACTCTTCCTTTGTTTAGTTGAGGTTCTTTGGAAAACTTCCTCACCAAGTTTGCTCTGTTTGGCATTTTATCGAAAATTAACCTGGTATCCAAGCCATGGTCCATTTTTCTTCTTCACAGTTCATTCAACAATGGTGTCTTACACTTCTTCACCTTCCTGCCCAATCTCTTCCCCTTCATCTTTTCCTTCTACTCTTCCCATGGTGGTTCCCTCTGTTGGGGAAATCCAGGTTAGTTTTCCCCAAATTAACAAATGTTACTATTCATGTGAATAATAATTTTCAGCGGAATACCCGGCAAAACACTGATACAAAATAATGACAGTTAAAGCAGAAAATAGTACCAAAATAAAGAACACAAGAAATTTACAAGGTTCGGCAATAGCCTACGTCCTCGGGCGTCAACGAACAACTCCCACTGATGAAAAAGAAAATACAAACTTAAGACCACAAATCAATTTCCTAAGAAATTTAGGCAAAAAGGAAATACCCATAACAATTGGGTAATACTACAAATAGCCTTAAGTGGAGGGGAGAGGTGTGAATTGGAGAGGAAGGGGATCCCCTTTTTATAGGTGAGAAGGAGGGAGGAAATCCCACATCTAACCGATGTGGGATTCCATATTTTTTTAAAAACAACAAATCTCCACCTTGACAAATATGCGAATCCCATCTCGAAACTTCTCTTTAACAAAAACTGCAACGCCTCCAAATGCGCTCAACGACGCAATCAAACTTTTGCAATGTTGATCAAGTCCAAACAATGATTGAACTTGATCGTTATCACCGCCTTAGTCAACATATCTGCAGGATTATCATCAGTCTTGATCTTCTGAACTAAGACTCCACCTTCTTCAATGATTTCCCACACAAAATGATACCTCACATCAATATGCTTCGTCCGTGCATGATTAACTTGGTTCTTCGCTAAATGAATAGCGCTCTGACTGTCACAAAACACTGTAACCTGTTTTTGACCAACACCCAAATCATCAAGCAACCCTTGTAGCCATATTGCTTCCTTAACTGCTTCAGTGATCACCATATACTCTGCCTCCGTCGTAGACAAAGCCACTGTTGACTGTAAAGTAGACTTCCAACTAACTGGTGCTTTTGCAAGAGTAAACACATAACCAGTAGTTGATCTACGTTTATCAAGATCACCAGCATAATCTGAATCGCAGTATCCAACTACATGCTGACCAACCATATCATCCTTCTCAAATATCAAACCAACATCTAAGGTTTTCCGAATGTACCTTAGAATCCATTTCACTGCTTGCCAATGTTCTTTTCCAGGATTATGCATGTACCTGCTCACAGTCCCAACTGCATGTGAAATGTCAGGCCTTGTACACACCATAGCATACATCAAGCTACCCACTGCATTTGAATAAGGAACCTTTGACATATATTCCCGTTCCTCTTCTGTCTTTGGACACTGTGAACCACTAAGCTTGAAATGAGGAGCAAGTGGGGTACTTACAGGTTTGGTCTTCTTAGACATACCAAAGCGTTGTAGTACCTTCTTCAAATATTGCTTCTGAGTTAAGCAAAGTGTGCCCCTCTGTCTGTCTCTCGCTATTTCCATGCCGAGAATCTTCTTGGCTTCACCCAAATCTTTCATTTCGAACTCCTTGCTCAGTTGAGCCTTCAATCTGCATATCTCCCCTTGATTCCTTGATGCTATCAACATGTCATCAACATACAAGAGAAGGTATATGAAAGATCCATCTTGTAGCTTGCGAAAATACACACAGTGATCAAAACTGCTTCTGGTGTAGTTATGGCCTATCATGAACTGATCAAATTGCTTATACCACTGCCTTGGCGATTGCTTCAAACCATATCACAATTTGTTCAATTTAAAAACCCAATTTTCTTTTCCAGCAACTTTAAAACCATCTGGCTGAGTTATATAGATTTCCTCCTCCAAATCACCATGTAAGAATGTTGTCTTCACGTCCATTTGAACTAGTTCCATATTAAACTGTGCTACCAAGGCTAACAAAATACGTATGGAGGAATGTTTCACAATAGGAGAAAATACCTCATTGTAGTCAATTCCCTCCTTCTGAGCATAGCCTTTAGCTATCAGTCTTGCCTTGTAGCGAACGTCATTCTTGCTTGGAAATCCATCTTTCTGAGCATAAACCCATTTGCAGCCAATTTCCTTCTTTCCCTTTGGTAGTCTAGCTAGCTTCCAAGTGTGATTCTTCACAAGGGACTGCATTTCTTCATCCATGGCTTTCTTCAACTTTTCTTTATCCGGACTACTATTTGCTTCAAGAAAAGTCTGAGGTATACCTTCTTCTACCACTAGAAATGCATAAGCCACCATATCTTCAAACCGAGCAGGTTTCCTAATCTCTCTTCTTGGCCTTCTGATGGAAATTGGTAAATCCTGTTGCTGCTGAGGTTCTTCGTTTGAAACCTCTTCCTCTCCAACATCTGCTTCATGATATGTCTGCTGGTCTTCAACTGGTTTAACTGAAGTCGTCTGAAACTCCACCTATTTCTGAGTACCCTCCACCTGCGGCAGTCTTCCCTCTGGCTGCTGAAAAGTGTTCTCTAACACTTTTCCATCTGTTGTTACCTTCTTCAGCATGGCAGATTCATCAAAAGTAACATCCCTGCTAGAAATAATTTTCTTCGAAGATAGACACCAGAGTCGGTATCCCTTGACACCCAGGGTAACTCCCATAAACAATGCCTTTTTAGCCCTTGGATCCAACTTAGATTCCTTTACATGATAATAAGCAGTGGAACCAAACACATGTAAAGTATCATAATCATTTATAGGTTTTCCAGACCATACCTCCAAGGGTGTTTTGCCATTTAGTGCAGCTGATGGTAGACGGTTAATGAGATGACTTACATAAATAACAGCCTCAGCCCAGAACTGTTTGCCCAAACTAGCATTGGACAACATACACCGAACTTTCTCCAAGCAAGGTTCGATTCATGCGTTCTGCCACCCCATTCTGCTGTGGTGTATCTCTAACTGTAAAGTGCCGAGAGATGCCTTCCTTCTTACAGAAATAAGAAAATTGATCATTTCGATATTCTGTACCATTGTCAGATCGGAGTACTTTAATCTTCCTCCCTGTCTGGTTCTCCACCATTTTCTTCCACACAAGAAATGTTTCAAACACCTCATCTTTGGATTTCAGCGTATACACCCAAACTCTTCTGGAAAAGTCATCAACAAATGTAACAAAATAATATTTACCTCCCAAGGAAGCCGTCTTGGTTGGTCCCCATACGTCTGTGTGAATATAATCCAATATACCTTCAATATTATGGATTGCAGTGCCGAACTTCACCCTCTTTTGCTTTCCCAGAACACATTGCTCGCAAAAATCCAGCTTGCAAGTCTTTGCACCTTTCAATAATCCTTGCATAGCCAACGTTTGCAAAGATTTCTCTCCAGCATGTCCAAGTCTCTATGCCATAACCTGGACATCTCAGCTACTTTGTCTGCCTCCGATACTGCTGCTGCTGTCCCCACTGCTGTGCTGCCTTGATAAAGGTACAGGTTGTTTCTCCTGATACCTTTCATCACCACAAGTGCTCCTGAAACAACTTTCAGAATCCCATTCTGCAGAATGATAGTGAAACCTTTTGACTCCAAGGTTCCCAAAGAAATGAGATTCTTTTCAAGCTTCGGAATGTACCGAACATCTGTCAGCACCCTAGTCGACCCATCATGATTCTTCAAACTGATTGAACCGATCCCAACTACCTTGCAAGGTTGATTGTCTGCTAGATGGACAACACCACCATCAAGTTCTGTAAAGTTGAAGAACCACTCCTTTCTGAAACACATATGGAATGAGCAGGCTGAATCACATAACCATTCATCAGTACTAGTCACTGATGACACACAAGCCAGTGAAAAATCTAACTTATCATCTTCAGCCACACATGCTTCAGATACACCCTTTCCTTTCTTTTTATGCAGCTTCGGACAGTCTTTCTTCCAATGCCCTTTTTCGTGACAAAAGGCACATTCATCTTTTGCAAGTTTGCCTTTTGACTGAGATCTTCCCCTTCTCTCTGGTTTTCGGCTTTGATTACGACCTCGAACAGTGTGGGCTTCACCAACTGAGCTCCTGTGTTCTAATTTATCTTTTTTTTCTAATCTCATTAGAATACAGAGCAGTAGTTACTTCTTTAAAAGTTATTGTTTCCTTCCCAGTCAACATACTAACAATAAGATGTTCATATTCATCAGGAAGGGAAGCTAACAATATCAAAGCCTTATCAACATCACTTACTTTCTCATCTAGATTCAATAAATCAGTTACTAATGAATCAAATCTGGTGATGTGATCATTCATAGTGGTACCTGGTTTATACTGGAAGCAGTACAACTTCGTTCTCTTATAGAGCTTGTTCTCTGTGCTCTTCTTCATGAACTTGTCTTCCATCTCCTTCCACAACTTGCTTGCAGACGTTTCTCTCATAAACGGATATTTCAGCTCCTTGGAGAGACACAATCGAATCGTACCACATGCTAAACGATTGATTCTTATCCAATCTTTCTCATCAACATCTTCTGGTCTGCTTTCTTCTAATGCAACATCAAGCTCCTGTTGGGAAAGAACATCCTGCACCTCACACTGCCACATGCCAAAGTTATTGGTGCCATCAAATTTCTCCACATCAAATTTGGTATTAGTCACCATTGATCTTGATGAGAATCCTTTCAGTGTAGAGGTTGATGGTGCACTGGATTCAAATTCTGACATTTCAACAACAAATAGCTGTCACTGCAGAATGTCAATATCTCAATAGAATATTTTCTGATGTGAAAGATCAGACAAAGCTGCAACCACAGAGCATACTCAGAAACTATAGAGCAAAAATGCCAAAAGCTCAAAGGAACCTTTTCTGATGTGGAAGATCAGATAACACTGCAACCACAGAGCGTACTCAGCAGAACCTTGGCTATGATACCAATTGTTGGGGAAATCCGGGTTAGTTTTCCCCAAATTAACAAATGTTACTATTCATGTGAATAGTAACTTTCAGCGAAAATACCCGGCAAAACACTGATACAAAATAATGATAGCTAAAGCAGAAAATAATACCAAAATAAAGAACACCAAAATTTACGAGGTTCAGCAATAGCCTACATCCTCGGGCGTTAACGAACAACTCCCACTGATGAAAAAGAAAATACAAACTTAAGACCACAAATCAATTTCCTAAGAAATTTAGGCAAAAAGTAAATACCCAAAACAATTGGGTAATACTACAAATAGCCTTAAGTGGAGGGGAGATGTGTGAATTGGAGAAGAGGGGGATCCCCTTTTTATAGTTGAGAAGGACGGAGGAAATCCCACATCTAACCGATGTGGGATTCCATATTTTTTAAAAAACAACACCCTCCATATATATGAGCCAAGAGAGCTTTAATATGGATGATCCATAGTGATCAATCCGTTTATTAATCGTAAAATCATAGAAGTAATACAAGCCATTTATAAATCGTATGATAGGTATTATTTACAGAGATAAATAATTAGAATCATGCATAACTGCACATTCCGTAAACGCAAGTCTCCCACTTCTTGCAATGCTTGGCGCAGCTACCGCAGTGATGTGGATCAAATAAGGGGTTAACACAGTGACCTCCGCAGCATATTTCGTTGTGTTTGCACTTGCATCCACACCTTCCACAGTTAAATCTATCCTTTCCTTACGTCTGTGCATTTCCCCCCGCAGCAATCCGGGCCGGGGCTCGGCCTCCGGCGGCACATTTGTGGAAACTCCCGACAGGTCTCGCGCCCCCTCGGCAACATGAAGTCACTACCCCCATCGGAAGAAGCTGTTTCTTCGCTTACCGGCAGTGATATGTAGTTTTCTTCATTTTCCGGCAACCTTATGTGGCTTTCCACGGCGGAGTTTTCCTTGGTTTGATCGGCCGTCGATTGTGCTGCAACAATGGAGATGGTGATGGAGAGTATGGAAAGGAGTGTTAGCAGCTTCATGGCCATGGATGAAGAAATTCAAGCCCTTAAGGAGCTAGCTAGCTGGGTAGGGAAGATTAGTCGAGTGGTGAAGAAATACTGATAGGGATGGGGTTTTTAAACTAGTGAAACAATGAATATGACAGTTTTGTTTTTCTAGGTAGCTTCAATTCATTACTTAATACTTAATATCTGGGCCATGAGAAGAAGCAGATTGATTGGGAAGAGAGAAAATAGGAAGGAAGCATGGGAGTTTCTCTATCCACGTTTTAATTTTTGTTAAATGTAAGAGAAGGGATCTGAGCTAAATAACTTGAATTCGGTTCATGAGATCTCACTGGATGAGAGAAAAACATGTTACATTTTATCATCATTTACATCCAAATTAACACCATTAAAGCGAGTAAGAAATTATTCCCATGTTGAATAAGGAAAGGACATATTCTCCTTTTGTTTTCTGCAACAAGTCTATGATGCATCATCATAGGCTTGTGCAGTTATCAAAAGAGATAGCCCAAGAGCTCAATCAATTTTTCTTTCATCTTAGTATGTGGCTCATATTTAAGGGAAATATGTAAGGCGATAGTGGGCAAATGCGGAGTTGAGCGATAGGGGCGAAAACCCGTAGGCCAGTATAGAGGTGGGGTCATGAGGCAATATAGGGTATTAAGATATTTTTTTAATTTAGTCATACCCGTAATTATTATAAATAATCTGGTCCATAACATTATTTAGTTATTGCAAAAGTTTTAATCGACGATTTCATGGATATAGGCACATTGTCGAACCACGTAATTATGTTTGTTTTTCTCATTTTTCTCTCTAATTTTTTCACTATTTTGTTGCTCGTTTTTCTCTCTAATCTTATCACTATTTTGCTGCACGAATCACAGCATCTCTTTGTTTCATGGATGTTTTAGTGCGGATTCAATTTTGTCAATTCAAACCCATTCAAGTATATTCAACCAAGTTAAGGGGCCATGCCCATGACTTCCCGCAGTTCTTGGGTTGTTCTTCTCCCTACCACTACCCTCAATGGCAGAGAAGAAGAGTTTAGCATCACCGACATCCTGAGAAATGTAAGACGTGAGTGTTTAGTTAGGTTGGCAATTCAGGGCAAAAAATCTTCAGTGTTCCATTGTCTTGGTTCTCAACATCGTTCTTGTACTACTTGTCATTCGAAGCTAAAGCTAGAGTTGAAGATTTCTAAGGAACAAATTAAGATGTTTTGATGGACGTTGATGATCCTATTCAACCCAATTTTGTTTTACAATTGTTCGATATGATATCTTTTATAAAAAAAGAGAGGAAGTATTTTATGGCGAACATTCCAAAATTATTGGAACAGTAATGAATCTATATTCAAAGGACACTTTTGGTGAACATTCCAATTTTTTGAAATTGTTGTAAACTTTCAGTTTAAATTTAGTTTTTTACTAATAGTATATTATGGATTTAAAAAATAATTTAAAATGTATTTGAAGGCGATAGCTTTCAGGTGACAAAAACTAGTGTAATTTTGAAAATGCATATCTCCCTACCCTTTTTAAGAATTTCTTTTAAAAGTTACCATAAAAGATTAAAAAGCCTAGAGTTTTCTCAAACTAGATTTTGACCGTTTATTTAAATTGGTTTCATTAAATTTTTTTGTTATAGACTTTTACACGTGTAAATATTTTATTTGATTATATATTAGGATCCTTCTCTGCAGGCAAAAAAAAATGTTTATCAAGAGTAACAATTGATGAAGCATGATTGCACGTCCACTGTGCTATCACTATGTGCTTTTTTGGTGGTGAATGCCTTTCAACTAAATACTCGACTATTGACCCTTATCAAGCCATGTTTGGCCCCATCACCGTACTGAATCAAGGTTTTTTGCTTGTTAGATCAGTGAGAAATTTAGTGAATTGGATTTATCCATTTTTGATGTAACGAATTCAATTGAAAAGAATATTCCCGAATGCAATGTTACTTAGAAAATAGCTGAGTTAGGAAGTGCATATTATATATAAAGGTCTTGTACTCTTCCTTTGTTTAGTTGAGGTTCTTTGGAAAACTTCCTCTCCAAGTTTGCTCTGTTTGGCATTTTATCGAAAATTAACCTGGTATCAGAGCCATGGTCTATTTTTCTTCTTCACAGTTCATTCAACAATGGTGTCTTAAACTTTTTCACCTTCCTGCCCGATCTCTTCCCCTTCACCTTTTCCTTCTACTCTTCCATTGGTGGTTCCCTCCATAGATATGAGCCACTAGAGCTTTAATATGGATGATCCATAGTGATCAATCCGTTTATTAATCGTAATATCATAGCAGTAATACAAACCATTTATAAATCATATGATAGGTATTATTTACAGAGATAAATAATTAGAATCATGCATAACTGCACATTCCGTAAACGCAAGTCTCCCACTTCTTGCAATGCTTGGCGCAGCTACCGCAGTGATGTGGATCAAATAAGGGGTTAACACAGTGACCTCCGCAGCATATTTCGTTGTGTTTGCACTTGCATCCACACCTTCCACAGTTAAATCTATCCTTCCTTACGTCTGTGCATTTCCCCCCGCAGCAATCCGGGCCGGGGACTAGGCCTCCGGCGGCACATTTGTGGAAACTCCCGACAGGTCTCGCGCCCCCTCGGCAACATGAAGTCACTACCCCCATCGGAAGAAGCTGTTTCTTCGCTTACCGGCAGTGATATGTAGTTTTCTTCATTTTCCGGCAACCTTATGTGGCTTTCCACGGCGGAGTTTTCCTTGGTTTGATCGGCCGTCGACTGTGCTGCAACAATGGAGATGGTGATGGAGAGTATGGAAAGGAGTGTTAGCAGCTTCATGGCCATGGATGAAGAAATTCAAGCCCTTAAGGAGCTAGCTAGCTGGGTAGGGAAGATAGTCGAGTGGTGAAGAAATACTGATAGGGATGGGGTTTTTAAACTAGTGAAACATTGAAGATGACAGTTTTGCTTTTTCTAGGTAGCTTCAATTCATTACTTATACTTAATATCTGGGCCATGAGAAGAAGCAGATTGATTGGGAAGAGAGAAAATAGGAAGGAAGCATGGGAGTTTCTCTATCCACGTTTTAATTTTTGTTAAATGTAAGAGAAGGGATCTGAGCTAAATAACTTGAATTCGGTTCATGAGATCTCACTGGATGAGAGAAAAACATGTTACATTTTCACCTTGATTTACATCCAAATTAACACCATTAAAGCGAGTAAGAAATTATTCCCATGTTGAATAAGGAAAGCACATATGCTCCTTTTGTTTTCTGCAACAAGTCTATGATGCATCATCATAGGCTTGTGCAGTTATCAAAAGAGATAGCCCAAGAGCCCAATCAATTTTTCTTTTATCTTAGTATGTAGCTTATATTTAAGGGAAATATTAATGGAGAAAGTGGGCAAATGCGGAGTTGAGCGATAGGGGCGAAGACCCGTGAGTATAGAGGTGGGGTCATGGGGGCAATTTAGGGTATGGAGATATTCTTTTAATTTAGTCATACCCGTAATTATTATATATACTCTGGTCTATAACTTTATTTAGTGATTGCAAAAGTTTTAGTCGACGATTTCATGGATATAGGCACATTGTCGAACCACGTAATTATGTGTGTTTTTCTCATTTTTCTCTCTCTTATTTTTTCACTATTTTGTTGCACGTTTTTCTCTCTAATCTTATCACTATTTTGCTGCACGAATCACAACATCTCTTTGTTTCATGGATGTTTTAGATCGGATTCAATTTCGTCAATACAAACCCATTCAAGTATATTCAACCAAGTTAAGGGGCCTTGCCCATGACTTCCCATAGTTCTTGGGTTGTTCTTCTCCCTACCCTCAATGGTGGAGAAGAAGAGTTTAGCATCACCGACATCCTGAGAAATGTAAGGTGTGAGTGCTTAGTTCGGTTGGCAATTCAGGGCAAAAAATCTTAAGTGTTTCGTAGTCTTGGTTCAATTGAATTCGTTACATCAAAAATGGATATATCCAATTTACAAAATTTCTCACTGATCTAACAAGCAAAAAACCTTGATTTGGTACGGTGATGGGGCCAAACATGGCTTGATAAGGGTCAATAGTCGAGTATTTAGTTGAAAGGCATTCACCACCAAAAAAGCACATAGTGATAGCACAGTGGACGTTCAATCATGCTTCATCAATTGTTACTCTTGATAAACATTTTTTATTTGCCTGCAGGAAGAGATGAAGCAGATTGAAACAATGAATATGACAGTTTTGTTTTTCTAGGAATCTTTAAGTGTTCCGGAGTCTTGGTTCTCTAAATCTTTCATGTACTACTTGTCATTTGAAGCTCAAGCTAGAGTTGAAGAATTCTATGGGACAAAGATGTTTTGATTGATGTTGTTGATCCTATTCAACCTAATTTTGTTTTACAATAGTTTGGTATGATATCTTTTCAAAAAGAAGAGATGAAATATTGTATGGCGAACATTCCAATTTTTGTGAAAGAGTAATGAATCTATATTCAAAGGACACTTTTGGTGAACATTCCAATTTTTGAAATTGTGGTACACTTTCAGTTTAAATTTAGTTTTTTACTAATAGTATATTATGGATTTAAAAAATAATTTAAAATATATTTTAAGGCGACAGCTTTCAGGTGACAAAAACTAGTGTAAATTTGAAAATATATCTCTCCCTAACCTTTTTAAGAGTTTCTTTTAAAAGTTACCATAAAACATTAAAAAGTCTAGAGTTTTCTCATACTCCTTTCACTCTCATTTTCCGGGAGGAGAATTTTCAATATACCCTTTGTGTGGCAGCCTAAGATTCCTTCGGACCATTGAAAGTGCAAAACGAGACTTTGACCGTTTATTTAAATTGGTTTCATTAAATTTTTTGGTTATATACTTTTACACGTGTAAATATTTTATTTGATAATATATTGCAAAATGATAATATTATTTCCACCCTTTTTTTCTAATTATTACACAAAAATCACATTCATTTTCATTCTCAGTATCCAAAGAAAAAATCCCTAAAAAAAGATTTAATTATATTTGACTTTCATTTTGTCCAAATGTATACTTACCGGTATTTTGTAATTAGATTTTGGAGAAAAATGTACCAAAGCTCAGTTTCACTAACTAAAAAAAAACAACAAAAATAGCGGCGCTCTTTCCTTGATGCTTTAGAAAAGTTCCATTATTTAATTCGTTGTGAGTAAATATTAACGATTATATATTATGATGCTTCACTGCATGCAAGAAAATTTTTTTATCAAGAGTAACAATTGATGAAGCTTGATTGCACGTCCACTGTGCTACCACTATGTGCTTTTTTGGGTGGGGAATGCCTTTGAACTAAATACTCGACTATTGACCCTTATCAAGACATGATTGGCCCCATAACCGTACTAAATCAAGGGTTTTTGCTTGTTAGATCAGTGAGAAATGTAGTGAATTAGATTTATCCATTTTTGATGTAACGAATTCAGTTGAATAGAATATTCCCGAATGCAATGTTACTTAGAAAATAGCTGAGTTAGGAAGTGCATATCATATATAAAGGTCTTGTACTCTTGCTTTGTTTAATTGAGGTTCCTTTGAAAACATCCTCTCCAAGTTTGCTCTGTTTGGCATTTATTGAATATTAACATGGTATCAGAGCCATGGTCTATTTTTCTTCTTCACAGTTCATTCAACAATGGTGTGTTACACTTCTTCACCTTCCTGCCCGATCTCTTCCCCTTCACCTTTTCCTTCTACTCTTCCCATGGTGGTTCCCTCCATAGATATGAGCCACTAGAGCTTCAATATAGATGATCCATAGTGATCAATCCGTTTATTAATCGTAATATCATAGCATTAATACAAACCATTTATAAATCATATGATAGGTATTATTTACAGAGATAAATATGTAGAATCATGCATAACTGCACATTCCGTAAACGCAAGTCTCCCACTTCTTGCAATGCTTGGCGCAGCTACCGCAGTGATGTGGATCAAATAAGGGGTTAACACAGTGACCTCGGCAGCATATTTCGTTGTGTTGCACTTGCATCCACACCTTCCACAGTTAAATCTATCTTCCTTACGTCTGTGCATTTCCCCCCGCAGCAATCCGGGCCGGGCTCGGCCTCCGACGGCACTTTTGTTGAAACTCCCGACAGGTCTCGCGCCCCCTCGGCAACATGAAGCCACTACTCCCACCGGAAGAAGCTGTTTCTTCTTACTTACCGGCAGTGATATGTAGTTTTCTTCATTTTCCGGCAACCTTATGTGGCTTTCGAACGGCGGAGTTTTCCTTGGTTTGATCGGCCGTCGATTGTGCTGCAACAATGGAGATGGTGATGGAGAGTATGGAAAGGAGTGTTAGCAGCTTCATGGCCATGGATGAAGAAATTCAAGCCCTTAAGGAGCTAGCTAGCTGGGTAGGGAAGATAGTCGAGTGGTGAAGAAATACTGATAGGTAGGGGTTTTTAATCTAGTGAAACATTGAATATGACAGT
>JAREIK010008586.1:0-16022 GCA_029783825.1 Sapria himalayana | reverse complement strand
TTAGGATTCGCAAGAAATCCTTGAGGACCTTGATTTTGGAATTGAGGGGTTTGATTTGAAAAGCCTTGGTTTTGGAAGTTCTGGCCTTGGTTATTTGGAAAATGGTTTTGGCCTCCGTCGTTCTTCCAACTAAAATTTAGGTGCCGACCCCACCCCAGATTATAAGTTTCAGAGTATGGAGAGTTTAAGGGCTTCCTTTGGTAATTAAGAGCATTAGCTTGCTCTATTTAGATTGCTCCCTTGATTGGAGGAAGGTTAGGGCAGTTAATGGTTGAATGAGTGGGGTCATTGCAAATGATGCATGACTCATCCACTCCAGATCCCATAGGCCCCGAGGTACCTTAGGTACAATAGTCACCTCATTCACGTTTTTTCAATTCGATGGCCTCTAACTTCCTTGTTAAATTGGCTATTTTCACTTGTAGGTCATCATTCTCTCTTAAATGATGCATTCCTCCTCCTGCAGGTGTACTATGCACTTTAGTAGTATCTAGGGAGGTATTAGTCTCCCAAGTTTGAGCATTTTCTGCTATTGTATCAAAAAATTGCATAGCCTCGCTAGCGCTTTTCTCATAGAACTCCCCAGCACACATCATTTGGATGTATTGTTTTTTATTTAGGGAAAGTCCTTGGTGAAAGTATGCAACGATTTGTCCAACATCCAAACCATGATGAGGGAGAGCGTGGAGGAGGTCTTTATATCTTTCCCATACAATAGCAAAAGGTTCACCTGGTTTTTCAGAAAAGTTTTGGATTTCTCGCATGAGTGCATTAGTGCGACCCGGAGGGAAGAATTTGTTCAGAAATTCATTTCGCATGTCTAATTCGCACATAAACGTGTAGCTAGGTAGTTTCCGAACCAACAAAATTTATAAACCTAAACCTTCTACTGCTATAGCCTAGCTACTGCAGTATAGTGGCTATAGGGTCGAACTCAGGGATGGGTTTTCTTCGCACAAATGACTTGCATTGGCTCAAAAGGTGAATTTCAATTTGGATTTTAAGGTTTTGGTGAAAACAGGGGGGTTAATGTTTGGAAACTGAAATTTAAATAAAATGAAATGTAAAAGAAGTATCCTTGAAGTGTCAGGCTGCTGGATTTGGGTTCTAAAGGTCACTTAGGGGTTCTCGGGTCCATTTCCTCACGTTGGGGAGGATGACCTATAGTCATTTCCCGAACCAGATCTTCATTTAGCTATAAAACCTAACCCTTATTAACTATCCTTTCAAAAATTGGTAATCACAGAGCATCAGTGGTCTCCGACAGTGAAGAAAAATTCTCCTTGACTCACCTTACAATGATTAATAGAGGGTAACTATGAATCTCAGTGGATCTAGCAATAAGCATCCACTGAACCCTAAAAGATTACCAAATACAGGTCATCAAGGTGAATATAAGGGATATAAACCTAGAGTTCAAAGGAAACACAAAGCTACCAGTGAGTACCTGCGTGAGAAACATAAAACCCTCCAATAGCCTCAAGATCCTGTACCCAGCAGCCTTCCACTTCAAGGAGGAAGGGGTTTTGGCCGCTCATCCTCCAAGTTGTCATCCTTGGAGAGTGTTTGGCTACCTAGAAAATGAGAGAAAATGAGAGAAAAGGAAAAGAGGCGAGAGCGCTGAAAGCTTCCCACCGAAAAGAAAACTTTTATTAATTGAGAAGATCCCTTTAACAGTGCTTTTCTGGGGCTTTTATAGCCAAACCCCTTTACAAATTACCAAAAAACTACAAATCCAAACACTATTACAAGGAGAAAATAGGAAGAAAACAAAAAAGTGACGAAAGTAAAAAAGCAGCATGAACAGTGATGGAGACTTGAACAGTGCTCAGGCAGGCAATTTCACAGGTTGCGAAAATTTCGCAATCCTGCCAAATTCCACTACGTCTCTTTTTCTTCTACTTTATGCTCTTCTTTCCTCTGGTTTCTGATCTGCGATACTGAGTTCAACTCGGATTCTTCATGCTTGGATCGACTCAATAATTTTGGCATAAATAGCTTGCAAAAACTACAAAATTGGCCACAAAATGCGATAAGTAGAATAGCAGGGACCTTAATGTGCAAATCGAGTTAATTACGTTGATTAGTACACAAAAAGTACTCAAAACCTACAATAAACAAGGTTCAAAATAGCACTTTTTGAGCACTAATCAATGTCTTCCCAAGTGAAAATTGAATTGGGAGCAAGAGAGTGAAACCATATTTTGGCCTTTTCCTTTAGAGAGAATGGGAATAAAACCATACAAATTATATGGAGGGGCGATCCTTTTAGAAAGGAAAGCACTGCAAACATCCTCAAAATCTCTCATGAATGAGTAGGGGTTCTCAGAATCAACCCCTTGATACACAGGGAGAAGACGAATCATCTCCGATTCAATAAGGAATTGGTTAGCCTCTTCAGGTAGGCGAATACATGAGTTTGTTGTGGTTATTTGAGGTTGCAGAATCTCTCAAAGGTTCCTTTCCACATTAGGTAAAGGGGCAGGGGGAGCTCGATATTGATTTTGCTGAAAATTAACTATTTCCCCCTCCTGCCGTCGGGGTTACCGGCGGTGCAACACCATCTCCTTGTCGTGGAAGGCTTCATAGGGTCTTTGTGGGTTACCAGGTAACCCTTGGTCATTTGGATTAAAATGAGTTTGCTGATTCCACGATGTTCCATTTGAGGATTAGGGTTCTCTTGAAAATAAACGTCTTACTATGGACTCATTCAAGATGTCTTTGAGGTATAACTCTTATAAGTCGGCGTTGCTCGTCATGAGCCTAAAACCGACATGCACCAATATTACCCCAACTAGGACAGGTATCCACTTATATTATCTACAAAAAGAATTAAAAGAAAAGGTAGAGAACGTACCGGATTTGCAATGCAATTGCAAATTACCACTAGCTCTCTCTGGATCAACTAGAGTGCTTGCCACTCCCCGGCAACGGCACCAAAAATGCTTCGTCTATTTCGTATGCTGAAATTATTCCCAAGCGTAGGAACTGAATGTCGTCAAGCATTATACTACTGTGGGAGTCCACAGGTCATTTCCACAGGGAGTGGTTTCCAAGGTGATCCTTAGGGATTGCTATCCAATGATGCTGCGATTAAAGTAAAATCTAGGGGGTTGTGATTGATGATTGATTAACCGATTAACTTAAACTATTTAAAACAAGAAGGGTGAATGATAGGATCCTTAGGTTTCCACTCACCACCGAACTAGGTACTACCCACCTCTTCACTTACAATCTCATCTAGGAGCATTGATGAATGGTCTTTCGATGGGGAGATATCACTTAAAAGATTTTAGTAAGACAAAGAATAAGTTGAGCGATAACAACCACTTGCTCAGACGATTTGATTGGACTCTTAGATTGCATTTGAGATCAAGCACAACGTGTACCAAGAATCTCCCGTTCACACGTATTCAAGAAGATGCCAAACTAAGGTTTTATGAGAATTTTAGCAAGTGTTTAATATCATGCAAATCCCATTGAAGCATGAGGGACTGAGTGAGGTTACCTTGAAGGGGATGAGTTTCCACCGTTAGAACCCTATCATGGAGGTTTAGAACTCCATTAAAACTGAGAATTGATTCATAAATGATGGAACAATAATATTAAATGTGAATTGAGAAATAACACTTCAATTGCAAGGTTGATGCTTCGTCCTTTATTCGTGTGCCGAATTCTATTCCCAAGCGTAGGAATTACAGTTGTCTAGCATTGTAATACTGTGGGAATCCACAGGGAGTGGTCTAATTTCATCGACCAATAGGAGCTATTCTCCAATAAGGGTATGATTTAAAAGAGAATTGTAAGGTTGTGTTGGTTGACTGAATGGTTGAGTGTTTTGAATGTTTTAAAATAGAAAGACAATTGCTGGGATTTTTAGGGTTCCACTCACTCCTGATCATGTAAGTCCCACCTCTTATTTTATAAACTCATCTAGGAACCATTGATAAACGGTCTTTGATGGAGGATTTATCTTGTAATGCTCTTTGGAAAATAAAGATGATCGAGTAATACTAAACACTTGTTCTCAATTAATACGAACCCTTAGCTTGCATTCATGATCAAGCACAACGTGTACCGAGGATATCCTCGTTAACACGTTGTCAAGAATATGCCCAACTAAGGATTTACAACTCTTCTGCTACAAGTGATTAATATTACACAATCCATTGAAGATCAAAAGAGGAATTGAGGGACTATACCTTAATCAGGGTGAGTTTCCCCCTGTGGATTCCCAGCAGTAAGGGTTTAGAACTCCATAAAACTTATAAAAACAATTATAATTAAAGAGCGATTAATCATAAAAACAGTACCTTTTGGAAATCAGAATTCACTTGTACAACTGAGAAGAATGAATAAGAGATATTAGGATTTAAAGCAAGATAAGTATTTCTGCTGAAAGATTACAAACGCTTGAATCTAAAACTTCCAATAGAAAAGAAATCTTAAATCTGGATCTATAAGTTCCAACTCAAAAATGGAGAGAAAACTCTTCTCCTTTCAAAACCTAAACCCTAGAAGTCAAAAACTGCCTATTACTTGTGTCCTCTTGCTTTTATACCCCCCTCTAATGTGATTTTCCCATTTTGGTTCATTGACAGGAATGCCCTCGCGTACTGATCGAATTTCTGGCCCAATCTCGCAATTCCCATGCAGTTGTACCGGTACATGTTAGTGATGTACCGGTACAATTTCGCCACTGTCAATTTTTATGCAAGTTGTACCGGTACAATGTGGGTTGTACCGGTACAATGTGCCCACTGCCACTTTTTATGCAAGTTGTACCGGTACACATGAATGATGTACCGGTACACTTGGTCCTCTAGTGCTTTCCTTGTATTTCCGGAGTTCCCGAGACTTCATCAATTGTTCGCCCGTATCCTTAATGCTTCATATTGGCTTCCCGGACATACATCCTTGTACACTTACGTTCTAGACCTGAAAGACCTGCACAAGTCTAAAAACATAGAAGATATTAAAAGTACCTATCCTTATGCCAATTGTGGGTAACTTGTGATTTAGATGTGCTAAATTCTACTATAATTATTACTCAAATGTGTATTCATCACACCCCCCAACCTGCATCTTGCTAGTCCCTAGCAAGATTTAGATCAGAACTACCCACTAGGTATGAATCTCAACAAAGCGTTCGGTACAGTCAAGCTTTGCAAGAATCTCAAAATAGCAATTATAGAATACAATATGTCACCCGCTTTAGTATGCACCAGCATGACTCATTTAAACCAACCACATCCTTACACAATGAACATTATAACAGGCTAACACAAAATTGGTTATTCAAATAAGGATTATGGACTTTAAGAAATAGTAAGGTAGTCATGCAAACATGGAACTGTGGCAATCGATATAAGGTAAGCAATCATATAACATGGAACACGTAACCATCATGCATAATGTCAGAAGGAACAACCAACATAAGTAGAATCAAAGAGGTCTTAAAAGTTTGTAAGTGACCGTGGGCTAAACGAAAAGAAAAGGTAAATGATCAAAATGGGTGTTGGCATAACATGGCTAAGGTCTACTACCCGATTTCCAACACCCCCTAGTCTAGCCTAAATATAGCTATGCAGCGTCATCCTCGTCCTCTGCTGAAGAGAATGCGTCCTCGTCTACACAGTCATCTAATTCTTCAGAATCTCCCTCTAAATCTGAAGAAGTAGCATCTGCCATCGCCGGCTCTCCCTGAAAAATGTGGCTCTCAAGCCTCGAGAGACGTCGATCCAGCTGCTTCTGCTTGCCCAGAATGCACTTGAACCACCCCTTTATCCGCCGCTCCATCCTCTTCAATGGCGATGTGCTCGATGGTGCTGGGGCTGTGGATGAAGTGATCCCGGGAGTAGGCACTGACGGCACTGAGGGCTGAGAGGGCTGAGGTCTAGTGGATGCTGCCTTGCTCTTGGCCTCAGTCTTATTTGTGATCGGCCCCAGCCTAGGTAACACCCTCTTTTCTTTAACTGTTCCCCTCATCCCCGCTTCTTCCACAATACTAGTCACAAGTGAAGGGAACGGAATATGCCGGCTTGCACGCGAATATTGCAAGAAGTCCCTCATTGCGCACCATATGACTAATGCATAGTCAATCAGCTTCCCAGTCATAACCTCGTACAAAAACTGAATTTGTTCTTGGGTGGGGGACTTTTCATTACCCTGGGCCTAATTTGATTGTGAATGATCTTGTTCATCAGGGCGTATTCCGGTTTGAGCTTTCCAGGAATGAAATCTTTTTTCACAAATCCACTCATGGGCACGGGCCGGGTGCACATAGCCTCAGTAAACAACTGGGCATCGAAGTCAGTAATAGCCCTGAGTGGATATGGCCGGTCCGAAGCATCAGGGCGAATATAATGTAAGGCATGCGCTATCGAGTCAGGAGTGACACGAAACTGCTTTCCATTCACCGAAGTCTCCAATACGGTTTCAATCCGCTGATTTTCCTTCAAGTTAGTGTAGAACTCCCGAACTACTGAAGGTAAGTATCCGCGAACTTCAGTGTGCACGAAATGCATATTCTGTTCCTGGATAATCCCCCTGATGGGATGAGAATATAAAAACGTCTCCAATTTAACACCCCTCTCGCAGTGGAAACCCCTATTTGCAATTGACCGGGCCCATTTTTCGTGCTCTCCCTCAGAATCCTCGGCAAACATCGCCTCTATTTCTTCATCATCACTGTCAGATAATTCCTCACTTTCCGAAGAGGATGCAATTCGTTTTCCCTTCCCCTTTTTGACCGGCTGGGAGGCATCAGATTTCCGCTTCTTCACAGCTTGTCCCATAGAGGAACTGGATGCCTTTCCTCTCCCGATATTCTTAGAACGCGCCATAGAAATGGCGATGATAGCAATAACGGCCCAGATGGCCCAGATATATATCATCAGATCCCAAAAACCTGTCTCAAACAGCACTGGGCTGGCCCTGTGCACATCAGACAACATTTTCCGGCCCATACTGACAGCAGAAACTCCCGACCACCAAGTACAGAACAATACCAACCAAATCCAATAAAACAACTCCATGTGTAACCAAGAGGAAACCAACAATGCTAGTAAGATCTGTAGGGGCTTACCACTTTTGTACACTGACTGCAGACAAACAATCCGGAACTGGACAATGGGAACCCTGGCAGATCAATCGAGCTCGGAGATGCTTGTGTGAGAGAGCAAACAGCTAGGGCTTAGCTATGGAATGTCAAAAAAAAACATTTGGAATGTGAAGAGGCGCCAAGTTTTTGGGTTAAAAACCCTTTCTGCCCAAATCCCGACCGGTTGTACCGGTACATGTTAGTGATGTACCGGTACAACTTTACCACTGCCCACTTTTGAATAAGTTGTACCGGTACAAGTTTAAGTATGTACCGGTACAATTTAGCCTCTGCCCGTTTTTTAGCAAGTTGTACCGGTACATGTTTAAGTTGTACCGGTACACTTGTTCCCAACTGATTTTTTTTTTTTTTTGAATATATATATATATATATATATATATATATTTTTTTTTTTCACTTTGGAACAGTGGTGCCACCATACATTTTGACCTTTCCAACTGCCTTTCATCCCTGGTTTTGCTGCATGTTCACTTTTTCTCTTGTTCAAATTCCACAACTGACTACATTCGTAGACTTAGTCACTGTAATTCATTCTTAGGATACCTTCAATCTCTTCATAAGATCCACTACTGTTCCACAAATCCGGATTCCTAAGGTTCGAATAAACTTGACAACTTTAAGCTCAAAATGGGTGCAAGGGATGAGACACTACGAATCCATAGGTATGCAAGGAAATAATGGCCTCTAATCATTTTCCAATTGTGCAAGATGTTCCATAAAGACTAGGATGCATGAAGTTAACATGACCAGTTAAAATGATGCACAATTGGAAGCGATAATAGGTTAGATCGAAGAAAACTTGACCATAAGTCTGTGGTTTGTGTGGGCAGTAAGGTAGAATGCACAAGGGGACAATTCGCAGAAGACCACAAAGCTTGTTGTGTATGCTTGTTAAGATGTACGTGCAATAAGATGATGTAGAGAGTGAATGAAATCATGCGGGTATGTACATTGCAGGTGAAACATAATACTCAAAAGAGGCATATTTCGAAAAATTTGACCCACTGAACATATAACGAGCGCATAGTTACGTTCAACCAGTGTACACCTACCCCCACAACAGAAACAAGCATTGTCCTCAATGCATAGAAACTAAGGGTACCCCCACAACAGATTTGGAGGCAGTAGAGAAACAAGAGCCCCACGATTTTTTATTTTCTATTTTATTGAAAAGCAATTGAAGTAAAAACAATAAAAATAGAAAGCAAGAACAAAAATAAAATCAAAACTATATACAACAAGTGGAGAATGAGGTTACTTGGAAGGAGAGGCTTGGTAGAGCGGATCTACCAAATCTTCACTGTGCTCTTGAGTATTGAGATGCTCAAGGAATGGTTTGAGGCGCTGGCCATTCACTTTGAAGGATTTTCCAGTGTCCGGATTTTCGATCTCCACGGCTCCGTAGGGATAAACTACCTTAACGATGAATGGGCCAGTCCAACGGGAGCGGAGCTTTCCCGGGAATAGATGCAATCGGGAGCTGTATAGCAGTACCTTCTGATTGGGTTCGAAAGTTTTCCTGGCAATGGATCTGTCATGGAATAACTTGAGCCGCTCCTTGTAAATTCGGGAGCTTTCATACGACTCTCGCCGCAGTTCTTCAAGTTCATTTAGCTGCAATAGGCGCTGCTTACCTGCTTGAGTTAGATCAGAATTAAAAGTTCGAATAGCCCAGTAAGCCCGGTGTTCCATCTCTACTGGCAAATGGCAAGCCTTTCCATAAACTAGCCTATAGGGAGACATACCAAGAACAGTTTTAAAGGCAGTACGGTAGGCCCAAAGAGCATCGGTAAGACGGAGTGACCAATCTTTGCGATTCGGGGCAACCGTTTTTTCCAAAATATGTTTTATCTCCCTATTAGCTAGCTCAGCTTGACCATTGGTCTGTGGGTGGTAAGCTGTTGATACTTTATGGGTGACTCCATATTTTTTTAACAGATTTTCAAAAGATCGATTGCAAAAATGGAGTCCACCATCACTAATGATTGCACGAGGAGTTCCAAAACGAGAAAAAATATGTTCTTTTATAAATTTCAAAACAACCTTGTGGTCATTGGTTCTCGTTGGAATCGCCTCAACCCACTTAGATACGTAATCAACAGATAATAAAATGTAGAGATACCCACAAGAAGGGGGAAAAGGCCCCATGAAGTCTATACCCCAACAATAAAAAATTTCAATAATTAAAATTGGGGTAAGAGGCATCATGTTTCGTTTTGTGACCCCTCCTAGTTGCTGGCATTGAGCACAAGTTTTGCAGAAATCAAAACAATCCTTAAATAAGGTGGGCCAATAAAACCCAGCTTGCAAAATCTTGTCTGCCGTTTTTCGGGCAGAGAAATGTCCTCCACAGGCTTCAGAATGGCAAAAAGTTAAAATCCTCACCTGCTCGTCATTGGGTACACATCTTCTCATTATTTGATCTGGACAGTATTTAAATAGATATGGATCATCAAAGTAGTATTTCTTAATATCTGTCAAAAATTTCTTTTTCTGCTGAGAAGTCCATTGGACCGGAATCTGGCCAGTTACGAGGTAGTTCACAATGTCAGCATACCATGGGTAATGAACAAGAGCAAAGAGTTGCTCATCAGGAAAGCTCTCACCTATGGGTATGCCATGGGAGTTGGATTCTGGAACTAAGCGAGATAAATGGTCAGCGACCACATTCTCAACCCCCTTTTTATCCTTAATGGTCAAAGTTGAATTCTTGACATAATAGAATCCACCTAGTTAACCGGGGTTTTGTATCCTGCTTAGAGAGCAAGTACTTCAGGGCTGCATGATCTGTGAAGATGGTCACAGGAGAACCAACAATATATGACCTAAATTTTTCTAGAGCAAAAACGACAGCTAGAAACTCCTTTTCTGTGGTCGTGTAGTTGGCCTGGGCAGAGTCTAGTGTCTTACTGGCGTAGTAAATGACAAAAGCCTTTTTGTCTTCCCTCTGTCCTAACACAGCCCCTATGGCATAATCACTAGCGTCGCACATGATCTCAAATGGAAGGTCCCAATTAGGGGACCGCATGATGGGTGGTGACACTAACATGTTTTTGAGCTTAGTAAAAGCAGTGTCACAAGCTTGTGACCATGTGAAAGGGACATCCTTGGCAAGCAAAGTACATAAGGGCCGGGATATAGCACTAAAATCTTTTATAAACCTTCTATAAAAACCAGCATGACCCAAGAATGACCTTATGTCTCTAACACACGTAGGAGTAGGTAGGTTGGAAATCAGCTCAACTTTGGCCTTATCAACTTCAATTCCATCTTTTGATACTATGTGGCCTAAGACAATTCCTTGTGTTACCATGAAATGACATTTTTCCCAATTTAACACAAGATTTTTCTCTTGACACCTCTCTAAAACCTTACGTAAGTTCTCTAAGCAGTTCTCAAATGAGTCACCAAAAACTGAGAAATCGTCCATGAAAATCTCCAATATGATTTCTATCATGTCACTGAAGATTCCCATCATGCATCGTTGGAAAGTTCCAGGTGCATTGCATAGTCCAAAGGGCATTTTCCTAAAGGCGAAGGTACCAAAAGGGCAAGTGAATGTAGTTTTTTCTTGATCTTCCAAAGCTATCTCAATTTGATTGTACCCTGAGTACCCATCAAGAAAACAATAAAATTCATGCCCTGCAACTCTCTCTAGCATTTGATCAACAAACGGAAGAGGAAAATGGTCTTTCCTGGTACCCGCATTAAGCTTCCTATAATCTATGCACACCCTCCATCCTGAAGTGACACGAGTGGGAATGAGCTCATTATTTTCATTGGCAACTACCGTGACTCCCGACTTCTTAGGAACTACCTGTGTTGGACTAACCCACTTACTATCTGCAATAGGGTAAATAACCCCTACATCCAAGAGTTTTAAAACTTCCTTCTTCACCACTTCTTTCATTATTGGGTTCAATCGTCTCTGTGGTTGCCTAGAAGGTTTAACATCCTCTTCTAAGTGAATTCTATGTGTGCAGATCAAGGGACTAATTCCCTTAATATCTGCAATTGTCCAGCCTAAAGCAGTCCTGTGGGTTTTCAATATTTCCAAAAGTTGAGTTTCTTGAGTCAAGTCTAAGGAGGAAGATATGATTACTGGAAAAGTGTCCTCCTCCCCTAAGAATGCATATTTGAGATGTGTTGGTAACGGTTTTAGCTCAAGCTTAGGTGGCCTCTCCTCAGAAGGCAATGTCTTATCCTCATTTGGTGGCAAAGGTTCAAATTTAGGTGTCCACCCATTAACTTCCAATACATCTTTATGCTCGATTAAAGAGTGTAGAAACTCTGACTCCAGTGTGGTCACTTCCTCCTCCCAACTCGAGCTGACCAAACATGACTTAAGAGGATCATCATGTGAGACATTATCCAGGTATTTTTGTACCACGGAATCAACCATGTTAATTTCACAAATATCTTCTTCATCTCCCATTCCTTTAATAACATTGAAAATATTCAGATTAACAGTCATGTTACCAAACGATAGTGTCATTAGGCCTCCCCTACAATGTATAATGGCATTAGCAGTTGCCAAGAATGGTCGACCAAGAATTACTGGGAACTGAGTTCCTTGATTCGCCACAGGTTGAGTGTCAAGCACAACAAAATCCACAGGGAAGTAAAATTTGTCCACTTGTACCAAAACATCCTTCACTATTCCCCTAGGAATTTTTACACTACGGTCAGCCAATTGGAGGGTGATATTGGTTGGCTCTAATTCTCCTAACCCTAGGTCCACATATACTGAGTAAGGCAACAGATTAACACTTGCCCCTAAGTCCACTAAAGCATGCCCTAACTTTGAATTTCCCACTACTATAGAAATAGTAGGACTTCCTGGGTCTTTGTATTTTGGAGGCAAGTTGTTCCGAATTAGGGAAGTAGATTGTTCAGTCATGAATGCCTCCTTGTTGACACCTAATTTCCTTTTTACCGTGCATAAGTCCTTTAAAAATTTAGCATATGATGGAATTTGCTTAATGGCATCTAACAAGGGAATGTTCAATTTTACTTGCTTGAACAACTCATAAATTTCAGCATGGTTATTCACTTTCTTTGGTGCTCTCAATCTATGTGGGTATGGAGCTGGAGGGATATGGGTAGACTTGTCGTCCTTTGGTTGATCATCAATATCATTCGTATCAGGGACATGAGATTTGTCTGCCAACTCATCCTCTCTGAACAATTCACTTGGAGACTCTTGAGTTGGTTCCTTAGTTTGAATGGTTTTGTCAACTACCTTTCCACTTCGGAGAGTAGTGACAGCCTTACAGTGTTCAAAGGTACCCTCAATTGGTCCTGAACTTCCTACACTATTTTGCCCTTGTGGATTTTGAATGGGTTGAGATGGAAGTTTCCCTTTTTCTTGTTGAAGGCTACCTATGGACGAGGTTAACTTGGTTATCTGAGATCTCACATCATTCAGAGCAGTTCGGAGTTCTGTGTTTGTGGATTGTTGGGTTTGTACGAACTGTGTTACTATGTCCTCTAGACTTCTCTTATGTGGAGGTTGGTAAGGCTGTGAGCTTTGATTCCCTTGGTTCGGTGGATGATGACCTTGATTAGAGTTTCCCTGAAATCCTTGGGGGCCTTGATTCTGAAATGGAGGAATTGAATTGGGAAAACCTTGGTTTTGATAATGGGGGCCTTGGTTGTTTGGCAGGTTATGCAGGCCTCCCTCATTTCTCCAGCTAAAATTAGGATGCTTGCCCCACCCAGGATTATAAGTTTCAGAGTATGGGGAATTGAAAGGTTTCCTTTGGTAGTTAAGGGCGTTGGCTTGCTCTATTTGAATGGCTCCCTTAACTTGAGGAAGATTTGGGCAGTTAATGGTTACGTGTGTAGGGTCATCGCATATAATGCATGGCTCCTCTACTCTAGGTCCATTTGGTACTGAGGGTAATTGAGGCACACTAGTTACCTCGTTCACCTTTTTCATCTCTATGGCCTCTAACTTCCTTGTTAAATTGGCAATTTTGGCTTGCAACTCATCATTCTCTCTTAGGTGGTGGATTCCGCCACCCGCTGATGTGCTATGCACTTTAGCAGTGTCTACAGAGGTGTTAGTCTCCCAAGTTCGAGCATTCTCTGCTATAGTGTCAAAAAGTTGAATTGCTTCCCTAGCACTCTTTTCATAAAATTCTCCGGCACACATCATTTGGATGTACTGTTTATTACTTAAAGATAATCCTTGATGAAAGTATGCACAAATTTGTCCAACATCCAACCCATGATGAGGGATAGCATGGAGGAGATCCTTATATCTTTCCCATACCGCTGCGAAGGGTTCACCTGGCTTTTCAGAAAAGTTCTGAATTGCTCGCATGAGGGCATTGGTACGTGCAGGAGGGAAAAACTTATTGAGGAATTCGTTCCGCATGTTTTCCCACGTAAAGATTGAATTAGGTGCAAGGGAATGGAACCAGATTTTGGCCTTCTCCTTTAAAGCAAAAGGAAATAAAACCAAACAGATTATGTGGAGAGGTGAACCAGTGGAGAGGAATGCACTGCAGACATCCTCAAAGTCCCTCATGAATGAGTAAGGGTTCTCAGATTCGAACCCTTGATATACAGGTAGAAGACGGATCATTTCCGACTTCATCAGAAATTGATTGGCCTCTTCCGGAAGGCGAATACAAGAATTGGTTGTGGTCCTTTGAGGTTGTAGAATTTCTCGAAGGGTTCTTTCTACGTTAGGCAAAGGAGCAGGGGGAACTCTATATTGATTTTGCTGAAAGTTACCATTTCCTCCCCCTCTCGTCGGTGTTACTGGAAGTGTAACATCACCTCCATGTTGTGGAGGTTCATGAAATCCTTGTGGGTCAGCAGGAATCCCTTGAGTATTTTCATTAAATACATGGTGCTGATTCCCAGGATGATCCATTTGAGGTAAAATGTTATCTGGAAAAACTTGGCTTATTATGGATCCTTCAGAGTTTCTAGGGGGCACTATTCTTACTAGTCGGCGTTGCTCGTTGCGAGCCCAAACCGACATGCACTACGCTTACTTCGTCCAAGAAACACCCACTGAGATTTCTCACTTAAAACAAAATAAAAAGAAAAGTGGAGAACGTACCGGATTTGCAATGCAATTGCAAATTACCTCTAGCTCTCTTCAGATCAACTTGATTAGTCGCCACTCCCCGGCAACGGCGCCAAAAATGCTTCGTCCTTATTCGTATGCCGAATTCTATTCCCAAGCGTAGGAATTACAGTTGTCTAGCATTGTAATACTGTGGGAATCCACAGGTCATCTCCACAGGGAGTGGTCTAATTTCATCGACCAATAGGAGCTATTCTCCAATAAGGGTATGATTTAAAAGAGAATTGTAAGGTTGTGTTGGTTGACTGAATGGTTGATTGGTTTGAATGTTTTAAAATAAAAAGACAATTGCTGGGATTTTTAGGGTTCCACTCACTCCTGATCATGTAAGTCCCACCTCTTATTTTATAAACTCATCTAGGAACCATTGATAAACGGTCTTTGATGGAGGATTTATCTTTAAATGCTCTTTGGAAAATAAAGATGATCGAGTAATACTAAACACTTGTTCTCAATTAATACGAACCCTTAGCTTGCATTCATGATCAAGCACAACGTGTACCGAGGATATCTCGTTAACACGTTGTCAAGAATATGCCCAACTAAGGATTTACAACTCTTCTGCACAAGTGATTAATATTACACAATCCATTGAAGATCAAAAGAGGGATTGAGGGACTATACCTTAATCAGGGTGAGTTTCCCCCGTGGATTCCCAGCAGTAGGGGTTTAGAACTCCATAAAACTTATAAGAACAATTATAATTAAAGAGCGATTAATCATAAAAACAGTACCTTTTGGAAATCAGGATTCACTTGTAAAACTGAGAAGGATGAATAAGAGATATTAGGATTTAAAGCAAGATAAGTATTTCTGCTGAAAGATTACAACGCTTGAATCTAAAACTTCCAATAGACAAGAAATCTTAAATCTGGATCTACAAGTTCCAACTCAAAAATGGAGAGAAAACTCTTCTCCTTTCAAAACCTAAACCCTAGAAGTCAAAAGCTGCCTATTACTTGTGTCCTCTTGCTTTTATACCCCCCTCCAATGTGATTTTCCCATTTTGGTTCATTGACAGGAGTGCCCTCGCGTACTGATCGAATTTCTGGCCCAATCTCGCAATTCCCATGCAGTTGTACCGGTACACATTAGTGATGTACCGGTACAATTTCGCCACTGTCAATTTTTATGCAAGTTGTACCGGTACAATGTGGGTTGTACCGGTACAATGTGCCCACTGCCACTTTTTATGCAAGTTGTACCGGTACACATGAATGATGTACCGGTACACTTGGTCCTCTGGTGCTTTCCTTGTATTGCCGGAGTTCCCGAGACTTCATCAATTGTTCGCCCGCTATCCTTAATGCTTCATATTGGCTTCCCGGACATACATCCTTGTACACTTACGTTCTAGACCTGAAAGACCTGCACAAGTCTAAAAACATAGAAGATATTAAAAGTACCTATCCTTATGCCAATTGTGGGTAACTTGTGATTTAGATGTGCTAAATTCTACTATAATTATTACTCAAATGTGTATTCATCAGTTGAAATAACAAAAACGTAGAGTTCCCTTAACGAGTACCAAGTTATGAAACCAACTGAAAGATTACAAATGTTCAAACTAGGAATGAGAGGAAACTAGCTACTCTACTCTAGAAAACCCTAGAAAATATGAGAAAAACTCCAAAGGTTAGAGCCAAAACCCTAGAATCCGAACTCCTCTAGTGGGCTTAAATACACTCCACATTAGTGATCTCAAAGTGGGAATCAAAAGACGGGCAAGCCCTTGCACCAAGATCGAAATTCCTCTTAAATCCTACAAAGATCGCATTATGGTACCAGTACCAG
>JAREIK010008585.1:0-61323 GCA_029783825.1 Sapria himalayana | reverse complement strand
AAATACTTAAACCATTACACTAGTATACATTAATAATAACTTATAAATATCATTTTAATTTTTATTCAGTATAATTTTAAATTTTAATTAATTTTCAGTTTATTTTTATAGAAATATAAAATTACATGATAATTTATGAGTTACACAAATATAGTTTATTTAAATTATTTTTCATCAAAAAATTATAAATAAACTTTAAAAAAAGAATTTTAAAACAATAAATTATTGTATAGTAATATATTTTACTTTGCTTCTGAATCATTTTAGGTTTTGTAATTATATTTTAATTGATATCTATCTTATTAATAATAGATTATTTAGTTATTTTTTCATAATTATTAGAATATTTATCAATAAAAATGTTTATATTGAATTTATATGATGTATAAATATAATGATTATTATAACTAAATATTGTATTCACTTATTAAAAAAATTTTAAAATTATTATATTTTCAAAGGTTATAACCTTTGAAAATGTGAAAAAATAAAAAAAATATTTTTTCTTTGTTATTCTATTGTTTAAATAAAACCTATACACCACTAAATGCCTAAGCATTTAAATCACTAAACTACAAAATCCCGATACCCCTATAAAGATAATCCTTTAAATCGGTATACCCTAAATTAGAGGTGTCAAACGGGCCGGCCCAGCACGGCACGGCCCGTTTTTCACGTGCCCAGCCATGCTGCCGTGCCGTGCCGGGCACGGCACGGTCACTGTACCGTGCCGTGCCCGGCACGGCACGGTCACTGTACCGTGCCGTGCCCGGCACGGCACGGTTTTTTAAATTCGGGCACGGCACGGCCCGCGGGCACGGCAAGGCCGTGCCGTGCCGTGCCGGCCCGCTCGGGCACGGGCGCACGGCAAGGCAGGGCAGGCGGGGCGGGGCGGGTCGGGTCTGTTTGGACCCGACCCGCGGTCTTTTTACTGGGGGCGGGGCCCGGTTGGGTCACGAGTCACGACTCAGGCACGCGGGCCGGCGTGCCATGCCAAGGCACGAGCCGTGCCGGGCCAGGCACGGCTAGGCTCGTGCGAGGCACGGCACGGCTCGTGCCGGGCACGGCCCGGCACGTGGTTTGTTCGGCCGGGCCCGGCACGGGCCCGGGCACGTTTTTTTATCGTGCCGGGCCGGCCCAGGCACGGCCGAACCGTGCCGTGCCTCGTGCCGGGCCGGGCCGGCCCGGCCCGTTTGACACCTCTACCCTAAATAATAATTAATAAATTTCATTTTTATTTGTTATCATTATAATTTAAAAAATTCATTTTGATTGTTTAGTTTTTTATTTTTATATATGTATTAATTATAAAATAAATTATAAGTTAAAAATATAATTTATAAAATTTATTTTTCATCAAAAAATTGATAAGCTTATAAAAAGAATAAAAATTTAAAAACTAATAATTATTATTTAGTAATATAGTTTGCTTTGATTTTGAATCATTTTAGGTTTTGATATTATATTTTAAGTAATATCAATCTTATTCATAATAGATTTTTAATCTATTTTTTGATAATTATTAGAATATCTATCAATAAAATTATTTATATTGGATTTATATGATATAAAATTATTATGATTATTATAAATAAATATTGTATTCACTTTTGAAAAAATTTAAAAATTATTATATTTTCAAAGGTTATAATCTTAAAAAATGAGACAAAAAAATTAAAATAAATTTTTAGCTATTTTATTTTTAAGATAAAACCTATATATTATATTTAGTAAGCTAATAATAATAATAATAATTATGATTATTATGCTTACTTACTTAAATTAGTAAGTTTATAAACCCCGAAACCCCTAAATACATAAACATTTTAACATCTTTATACTACATAATAAATAATAAATCTCATTTTTATTTATATTTATTATAATTTTAAATATTCATTTTAATTATTTATAGTTTAATTATTTAGAAAAATTAATTACAAAATAAATTTCGAGTAAGACAAATATTATTTAAATAATTTATTTTTAATCAAAAAAAATATAAGCTTATAAAAAGGACAAATTTAAAAATTAAATATTATTATTTAGTATTATATTTTGATTTGATTTTGAATCATTTTGTGTTATGTAAATAAATTTTAATTAATATTTATATTATTAATAATAGTTTATTAATTAAATTTTGTTCATTATTATAATATCTATCATTAAAATTGTTTATATTGAATTTATATGATATATAATTAGTAAGATTAATATAATTAATCTTAGTATTCACTTTTCAAAAAATTTTAAAAAATATTTTATTTTTAATGGTTATAACCTTTTAAAATCAGAAAAAATCTAAAAATTTTTTTTTTATTTTTAATATATAAATAAAACATATAAACCACTAAATACCTAAATACATAAATAGATAAACTTCTAAACGATAAAATGCCTAAATAATCAAAACATTAAACTAGTATACCACATATAATAAATCATAAATCTCATTTTAATTTGTATTCATTATAATTTTAAATATTCTTTTTAATTTTTATTAGTTTATTTTTTATAGAAATATTAATTACATAATAAATAATGAGCGAGACAACTATAATTTTAAAAATTTATTTTTAATCAAAAAAAATATAAGCATATAAAAAGAAGTAAAAATTTAAAAACAAAAAATTATTATTTAGTAATATATTATACTTTGATTTTGAATCATTATGTATAGGTATTGCTATTATATTTTAATTGCTATTAATCTTATTAAGAATAGTTTATTAATCTATTATTTGATCAATTTTATACTATCCCAAAATAAAATTACTTATATTGAATTTAAATGTCTTATAATTATTAAGATTATTATAACTAAATATTATATTTACATTTGAAAAAAATTTAAAAATTATTATATTTTCTAAGGGTATAACCTTCAAAAATGATAAAAATAACAAAAATAATTTTTTTATTATTTTATTATTTAAAAAAAACTTATAAACCACTAAATGCCTAATCATTTAAATCTATAGATTCCTAAACCCCAAAACCCACTAAATACTTAAACCATTAAACCTATATAACCTTAATAATAAATAATAAATCTCATTTTTATTTGTATTCATTAAAATTTTAAATATTCATTTTAATTATTTTTAGTTTATTTTTATAAAAATATTAATTACAAAATAAATAATGAGTAAGACATATAATTTAATAAATTATTTTTTATGAAAAAAAAATAAGCTTATAAAAATAAACAAAATTTAAAAAATTTAAAATTTTATTTAGAAATATAATTTACTTTGATTTTGAATTATTTTGGGTTCTACAAATATATTTTAATTAATATCAATCTTATTAATAATAGTTAATTAATTTATTTTTTGATCATCAAAATAATTTATATTAATAAATTTTTTTATATTGAATTTACATCAAATATAATTATTAAGATTATTATAACTAAGTATTGTATTCATATTTTAGAACTATTAAAAAATTATGATTTTTACCAAGATTATAATCTTTAAAAATCATGAAAATTAATAATAATAAATTTTTTGTTATTTCATTGATTAAATAAAACCTATAAACACCTAAATGTATAAACATATAAATCAATAAACTAATTAATCCCAAAACCACAAAAAACTTAAACCATTAAATAGGCATACCCTAAATAATAAATCATATATCTATTTTTTATTATTATTCATTATAATTTTAAATATTCATTTTAAATTGTTAAATTTCCATCACTAAATCATATATCTATTTCTTGCAATTTAGCTAGGGATTGATCCCTAGCTAAATTTCCATCACTAAATCAATATTTTCTTGTAGTGTATGGAGAATTAGAGGAACAAAAAAAATTTGAAAAATAAGAAGAAAAAAAAGAACAAGAAGAATACAAAATAAGAAGAATAAGATGAATAAGAAAACTAATAAGAATCAGAATAATTAGAAGATTAAGAAGAAAATGAATACTAAGTAGATTAAGAAGAAAATGAATACTAAGTAGAATAAGAAGAATAAGAAGAATAATAAGAATAAGAATAATTAGAAGAATAAAAAGAAAAAGAAGAAGAATATGAAGAATACGAAAAATACGAAGAATACGAAGAAAAAGAAGAATAAGAAGAATACGAAAAATACGAAGAAAAAGAAGAATGAGAAGAATAATAAGAATAAGAAGAATAGAAGAGAAAAAAATAAGAAGAATACAAAGAATAAGAAGAATAAGAATAATCAAAAGCACTATTAAAATTCACTGAATTATCGACCAATTTTTTGGTAGCTAATTTTGTCTTTTTTTTTGTCGATAAACCAAATAGAAACCATTTACCGACCAAAATCATTGGTCATAATTTTGCTAGTTGCTAAATTTTTTACTGGCAAAAAATTAGTCGGCCGATAAATCACTGACAATTTACTGATCATCTGCCAACAAACATTTACCGACTATATTCCGACAATTTTCTACCAAATTAATTTTGTCAGTACATAGTCTCTAAATGGTCGGTAATTAACGACCACTTACAGATCATTCACTAACACATAATTATCGACTAAATTCCAACCATTTTCTGCCCAAAAACACTTGGTCATTTTATGGTCTCAAAATGATCGGTAATTACATACCATTTTGAGTCCAATTACTGACAACCAATATCTGATTATATTCCAACCATTTTCCGACCAAAAATATTATCATCAGTAAATGGTCTCCAAATGGTCGATAATTACCGATAATTTACAGATAATTTATCGATAAATAATTCCCGATGATATTCCAACTATTTTCCGACCAAAAGAAATAGGTCCGTAAATAGTTATAGGATGGTCGGTAAAATTTGAAAAAATTACGACAAAAAATTGACCAAAATTTTTTTAAAATTATTGGTCAGTAATTGATCACCAAAAGTATTACCTACCATTTGGTGACCTTTTACCAACCTTTGATAATATAAAATTTTGGTCGGTTAGATCGCAATTCGGTTGATAATTACCGACCAAAATTTTTTTTGTATTTTTGCAGTAGTTTCTACAGAATCTAAAATGGATAACACATAAAAAACATTCAATTAACTTCTAATTTTAATGCAGTTGTTGTAGAAACATATACAGATAACACAACAAAAAAATCCAATTAAGTCTAGCAAACAACTATATATACTGCATATATATATTAAAAATATCTAGAGAAATAAAAAAATAAAATCCAAAATCAAAGTTTAAGGCATTGAAAAAAATATGTGTAATATACTTAATCATCCAACCTAGTTTCATAATCATTATGCTGCAATGTTTCTGGTCCACATAGTGAGATGTAGGGTACTGGGGTAGAGGCTTCTGCTGCTGCTAGTCCTGATGCGATTGCTGTAGGTGTTGTTGTAGGTGATGGAGTAGATGCTATAGCTGGAGCATTAGGCCGAATAATCCGAGGTAGATAATCTTGGTTGAACCGCAATCCTCCTTCCTAAAACTTCTTTGTAAGCTAGTCAAAATGCATGCGCAACTTATCCCTATCATCCTCATAGTCGATCAAGCATCGCTCGGTATTGGCCAACTGAAACTATATCGAATTTCACATTGCATCCTGAAATTCCTCTATCTTTGAGAACAAATTCAAAACTGGTCCTGAAAATTCAACTTCATAGTCTGGTCATCTATGCAAGTAGAATGATGATGTCGATAAACCAATGCCATATACAAGTATCTTCTCCTTGTCATCAACAGCCACATACCAAATATGATTCGTATCAACTGGTGGAGCTGATGAATGAGAACTACTTGTTGCACCATCACATGAACCTAAAGTAGACTGGGAATATGCTTGAGTCACAGCAGCTAATATTTTTTCATATCTTGCCTAATAAAAATGTGAGAAAAGCATTTCAATTTATATTAAAACAAAAAAAAAGAAAAATTAATTTTTTTTATTTAAACTTACATTTGCTGCACGAGATCTATGATCAATGAAAGTCTGATCATCATGAGCCTTCGTGTGTGTGTGTATCAGAATAAGCGAGAAGCACTGGGCTTCTTACTCTTTTTGCATGTCTTTAATTACACACAATACATACGTTAATTATATTGAAAAAAAAATTTATGAGAAATGAAATTTAGGCATAATTGACACAATTCACAAAGTAATAAACATAAAAAGTATAAATTAGAAATAATATCAATGCTCGTTCATGCTCACGCATACAGTAAGATCCACAAGTGTGAGTAGACATGCACTACCCTCCCCATCTCGCTTTGAGCGATGATTGCTTCTCTATTTATCACACATCTTCCTATAATTTGGATCTTCCCATCTTCTCAACCACTCCTTTAAAACATGATCAGGGGCACTCAAATCTTTTTCTTTCTTTTTCAACCATTTATCATTAATCTCATACACGATGTCTTTATAGCAACTAGCAACATATTTATAGAACACACTTTTGAATGCCTCTTTTGGTTGTGTCCATTTGTAAACTTTCTACAATTATAAATAAACAATTTTTAATCAACGAACAAAAGAATATATTAAAAGATGTAAAAATTTTTAGCTAGTAATATTTACCTTGAATTCTCTTCAAATCATCAATTATCTCTAAATGTGAGTGACTTCCAATTATGTCCATTAGGTTTAAAGGACTTCCTGAAAATTATCCTCAGAACCCTTGAAATGGAACCAGACGACTCTAACTTCACCCTATAACAAAAAATTTATTAGCAAGTAAGAAATAAATTAATAAATTGATAAATAATTTGTTAAGTTTTATATCTTACGGATTATCAATTATTGGATTAAACTGAGCAATAGGGAGAGTCTCATCTTAGGGTGTGTTGAGGAAGACTCTCCAACATCTCCATCCTCTCCCTCTTCTTCCTCCCACGTCTCTTGATCATTCATCAAAATCTCAGGACCATTTGTGGATCAGTCAACTATTGTTGTTGCTGTGATACATTCACAATGTTCTCTGTCTACTATGCCGTCTCATCCACCTATGACCCTCTACTAGTTTCGGGCATACCTAAGGTCATGCTACCTATATCATACCTCGTACAACCTTGCAACATGCTACCTCTACCTCATCCACATTCCATATCTATAAAAAATACATATGGCAATGAAAATAAACAAAAATAATTAATAATTAAAATAACATAAAACTCACTGTCTACTCATTCTCATCAGAATTATCCAAATTTAGTTCGTCTTCTTCTTCAGATGTAGTAACATCATTTTCAAACTCCTCTCCAACACTCATTTCTTCCTCATAATCAATTAAATTCTCATCAACATCTACATCCCCACTTGTATCCATCTCAGAAGATGCGACTAAAATGAAGTCTTCATCCCCCACCACAACTTCGATTATAACATCATTTTCATCATTTTGAAAAGCTGGTTGTATGAAATTAGTACTTGGTGATGCTTGGATATCAATTTGAGCCCTTTCTTTTATCTTGCACATAGCTTTCCAATCCTTTCTAAGACCAGTCTGACCTGGATATTTACAATAATAACCCTATGATGCTTATACTGCTAAGACAAAAAGTTCAAACTTGTTGAATCATTTTTTATCATGCACATCGAAAAGTTTATATCAAGGATGGACAACAATACCAACATGTGGTGTTGGGTCGAACCATTCACATTTGAATAACATAGTTTTTTTAACCATAAGGGCTTCAAATTCTAACTCGATCACTTCGATCAAAGTCCCGTAATAGTCATATTTGGTTTCATTATATAAGGATCCTTTAATGCATACCCCTGTATTGTCTGTTGCCTGGTAGCTACCATATGATTTAATGTGAAATTCAAAACCATTCACACAGTAACCATTATATGTTTTAACCTCTTTTAGGGGACATCGTGCTATAATTCAAAGATAATAATTGTAAATTTTATTTGCATGATTATGAACCTGTAATCAAAATTAAGTGGATTGTTTAGATTACAAATATAAATTTTTATGAGAACAATACAATTATTTTATTATTTTCATTATAAGTAAACATATGTATTTTTCAAAAAATAATGGAAATTCTTGCTCCATCACGTTATTAATAGCTTCTTCATTCATGTTTGGAAACTCTACATTTATCTGTAACAAAATCACTAAAAAAATTAAAAATAATTGATACATTGATAGGAAATAGTAAATAATAATGCTTGATAGATGTCATTTGATTATTAAAATATACTTACTCAATAAATAGTTGAACCTCTAGACAATTCATTAGGACATATAGATGAGCTACAGTATATTCATAGTCTGCTAGATACCTTTTCCCTTCAGCACCAATTGCTTTGTTGGGAACTTGAAAATTTCAAACATATCAGTATCCACATTGTCATAAAGATAAACCTCAATCTACTTTTCCTTAAGTGGAAGAGTTGGATCTCATTCTTTGAAATAGAATGATGTGAATTTTACAGCCTCATCCATAATAAAAACCTATTGATATAGAACCCACAACCTAAGCCTTATTCATTATTATATGCTTTATTTTCTTCAAGTATCTACAAAAAGATTATTGAAAATTACAAGTCATGTTTGTGTATATAAAAATATATATATAGGAAAAGAATTGGTTTAGTGAATTAATATTACCTCTTTGGAGGATACATCCAACAATAATGGATAGGACCAGCAACCCTAACTTCGTAAGCCAAGTGCAATGGAAGATGTTCCATTTAGTCAAAAAATTTGAAGGAAAGATTTTCTCAAGATTGCATAAGATAACAAAAATTTTACATCTTGATTCCTCAACTCCTCATCAGTCAATGAAGAAGAAGTCAGTTGCTTGAAGAATAAAGAAATCTCAGGTATCAGTTCCCATATTCTATAATGTAGGAATTCTCGAAGAGTAATTGGTAACAACCTTTGCATGAATACATGACAATCGTGACTCTTCATATCAAACATCTTAAGTTTTTTCGCATCCATACATCTCCTCAGATTAAAAGCATACCCATCTGAAAATCTAAAATTTTTTTAGCCACTCCGACACAACCTTCTTCTATGATTTATTTAGAACAAATGGCACATCAAGGTATTTATTGGTGACAAAATTTTTTTTTGCAAATTGAGGATGATGACAATATTTAGTCAACTCAGCTCTTGATTTGTAAGGGTCCTTAGTTTTCGCTGGAATGTTAAACGCTGTATTGATAATTTTTTCAAACATATTCTTTTCGATATGTATAACATCAAGATTGTGCCTGAGCAAGTGTTCACACAAGCATGGAAAATCATAGAAAATACTTCTCTTATTCCACCCAAAAGTCTTAGATTTAGCTATATTCACAACCTCAGCATCAACATCTATCACCTTCCTCAAGCCTCTATTATTCAATTCCTATAAAATATCATCCATAGATCTAACCCCCAAAAATTGTTTAGTAACATTATTCTTAATGAAGTCTTTGGTGTTATGTTGATACGGATGATTAATAGGAAAAAAATACCAAAGATTGTCGAACCATGACTATTTTTCGCTCTTAATTAATCTAAAAGCATTAGAATCTTTCATACAATGTAGATATGCCAACATACCAGTTGTACTCCACCCAGACATCATAGAATAATATGCTGAAATGTCATTTATGGTCCACATGAGGGCAGCACGCATATGAAAATTTTGCCATTTGGAAATATCATAAGTTTGAACCCCAACACCCTCAAAGATTTTTCAACTCCGCTATCAATGGCTGCAAGAAAACATCTATCTTCCCCTTTGGATTCATAGGCCCTGGCACTAACATAGTCAAAAATATAAATTTCTCCTTCATACATAAGTATGGAGGCAAATTATATGGGGTCACCACCATAGGTCACAAAGAATATTATTGTCTAGATTGACCAAACGGCTGAAAACCATCAGCAAATAAACCCAGCCTAATATTTCGAACTTCAGAAGAAAAATCAAAAAAATACTCATCCAAATATTTCCAAGCAGGGGCATCAGAAGGGTGACACATCTTACCTTCCTCCATATTATGCTCTGAATGCCACCTCATTTCATTAGCTTAGTGATTGATGCATACAATCTCTACAACCTAGGTGTTATTGGAAAATAGTGCATCTTTTTATATCGTGCCTTCAACTTAAGTATATACAATCTATTTCTAGAATCCCTAACTTTTTGCTTGTACCGAGCATGCACACATATTTTCCAACTGCTAAGGTCATTATCATCACCCCAGTATATCATACAGTTGTTCACATAGTAATGAATGACCTTTACGAATAATCCCAAGCATCTAACTAACTTCTTTGTGCTGTAGAAATCCAATGGCATCAGATTATCTTTTGACAACAATTCATGAATGAATTTAGATATATCATCAAACCATGCCTACGAACACCTGTGTCTGCACTTTATTTATAACATCTTCATGGCTGCAGAAAGTTGAGTATGCTTAGAATTCCTCTCATATACAGGTTTGTCTCCGGCTCTAATCATGTCATAGAAATTTTTTGCCTCGGCATTGGGTTCCTTATTCGAGTTGTATTCAGGACCCACAGCATCAAAAACCATTTTATGGTATGTAGTGTGATTAATATTATCTGAGACCATCTGATCAGTTTCACTTACTGACACCCATACTGAACATGAACACCTCTAGTGGACTTGATTCTTACCATGGTATATCCAAACATAGTAATCCGGCACAAAATCATTTTGCATCTTCACAGTCTCAACAATCAAAAACTTTTTATTTTGACATTTAACTTATGTGCAAGGACACCTTATATGTATATCACCATACACACACTCAGGATGTCTCAGAGCAAACTCACAAATTCACCAACTTTATCCCCTCAATCATTAGAGAACATTCCATTCACTATTCGACCTTTATACATCCATTCACGATCGTCTTCCATAACTATTTAAAAGAAATTCATTTTATTTAACATATACAATTATCTTTAAATATAGTTATATATGATTATATAAAAAATTATTTAGATATACAAATATTTATATATAGTTATACACATATAGTTTAAAATAATGTCGTATGTTGTTATACATGTAATTATAAATATAGTTACATGTGGTTTATTTATAGTTACACATATAGTAAAACATATATTCATACATGTAGGTTTATAATATTTGTTCATTTAATTTTATATATTTATACATATAGTAATGTATAAGTATAAATATAGTAAAATACATTTTTATATACTACTATATACAAGTATATATTAAATATACGCTGTAAATTTAATATATAAATATAATTATGGATAAAACTTTTAAAGGTTTACACATTGTAAAATACAATTATTTATAGTTATATATTATTTTACATATAATATATATAGTTATAAATAGTTATATATAATCAAACATATAGTTATATATAGATATATTCATACAAGTAATTATAAGTAGTTATACATAAATATATACAACGTTATTAACAAATATTTTGATTTAATTATATGAATATATATATATATATATATATATGTATATATAGTTACAAATATAAGTATATATAATTATATAGACATTTATTTAGTTATACAAATATTTATATATAGTTATACACATATAGTTTAACATAATGTTGTATGTTGTTATACATGTAATTATAAATATTGTTACATGTGGTTATACATATAGTTACACATATAGTTAAACATATATTTATAAATGTAGGTTTATATATTTGTTCATTAAATTTTTATATAATTTATACATATAATAATTTATAGGTATATTTATATTAATATACTTTTTTATATACTACTATATAAAAGTATATATTAAATATAAGCTGTAAATTTAGTATTTAATTATAATTATGCATACAACTTTTAAAGTTTTACACATAGTAAGATACAATTATTTATAGTTATATATTATTTTACATATAATATATATAGTTATATATAGTTTTATATAATCAAACATATAGGTATATATAGATATATTCATACAAGTAATTATAAGTAGTTATACATAAATATATACAATGGTATTAACAAATATTTTGATTTAATTATATGAAAATATATATGTATATATAGTTACAAATATAGTTATATATAATTATATAAATATTTATTTAGTAATACAAATATTTATATATAGTTATACACATATAGTTAACATAATGTTGTATGTTGTTATACATTTAATTATAAATATTGTTTCATGTGGTTATACATATAGCTACACATATAGTTAAATGTATATTTATACATGTGGGTTTATATATTTGTTCATTTATTTTTATATATTTATACATATAGTAATGTATAGGCATAGATATAGTAAAATACTTTTTTATATACTACTATATACAAATATATATTAAATATAAGCTGTAAATTTAATATTAAAATATAATTATGCATAAAACTTTTAATATTATACACATTGTAAGATACAATTATTTATAGTCATATATTATTTTACATATAATATATATAGTTATAAATAGTTATATATAATTAAACATATAGTTATATATAGATATATTCATACAAGTAGTTATAAGTAGTTATACATAAATATAAATAACGTTATAAAAAATATTTTGATTTAATTATATTAATACATATATTATATAGAGTTAGAAATATAGTTATATATAATTATATAGACATTTATTTAGTTATACAATATATATATATATATATATATATATATATATGTATGTATAGTTGTACACATATAAGTTAACATAATGTTGTATGTTGTTATACATGTAATTATAAATATTATTACAAGTGGTTATACATATAGTTACACTTATAGTTAAACGTATATTTATACTTGTAGGTTTATATATTTGTTCATTTAATTTCATATATTTATACATATAATAATGTATTGGTATAAATATAATAAAATATTTTTTTATATACTACTATATAAAAATATATTTTAAATATAGCTGTAAATTTAATATTTAAATATAATTATGCATAAAAGTTTTAAAGTTATACATATAGTAAAGATACAATTATTTATAGTTATATATTATTTTACATATAATATATATAGTTATAAATAGTTATATATAATTAAATATATAGTTATATATAGATATATTCATACAAGTAGTTATAAGTAGTTATACATAAATATATACAATGTTATAAACAAATATTTTAAATCTAATTATATGAATACATATATGTATATATAGTTACAAATATAGTTATATTTAATTATATAGAGTGTTACATAGTTATACAAATATTTATATATAGTTATACACATATAGTTATAAATATGTATATAGTTAAAGATATAATTATTTATACCATTTATATTGCTATACATTATGTAAAATATAACTATATATAGTTATATATTTGTATACATAGGGTATATTTTTTTAGAATATAGTTATATAAAATTATACATATAGTTATACATTATTATGCAGTTACAAATTAGTTATGTAAAGTTATAAATATAGTTATAAAAATAGTTTACTTTATTATAAATATAGTTATAAATACTTTTATATAAAATGACATATTATTATATAATTAAACCCTTGTATCTATATAATATTTGTGAATAAAATATTTTATAAATGTTACTTAAATATTATTATATTTATATGTAACACTTTTATAAATAATATATAGTATATATATCACATTTATTTAAACATTATAAATATTATATATTTATATAAAAAATAATATGTAATATAAATATTTACAAAATTATATAATCATTTAATGTTACATAATTGTTATACAAAAAATTATATAAATTAATAGTTTAATGTAAATGTCGTGTAGATATTTATAAACATTAATACATATGTATAAATATTTATATATAACATTATATGTTTATATAAACATATCAATGTGTATTTATAATGTATTATTTTTATATATATTAAAGTATAGACATTTATAAATAAAGTCATACGATTATATAAATGTATAAAAGTATATATATACTGTTATAGACATAATAAGATTAACATTATATAAACGTTTGATTTAACATTAATCATTTTATATATTAATGTATACATATTTATACATAATGTCATACGATTATATATATATAAACCATTAGCATAAAGGATGCAAACATTCTGTAATTGAACTCAAAATCAATAAAACCCTAAAAATCTAAATAGTAGAAAAACAAATATTAAGCTGATAAATTATTGTTTAATTAATTGTGTCGAGTCAAAATCTTGTTAGGTTAAATGAAATTGAAGCAAAAATGAAGAAATTCAGAGGAGAAATAAAAAAACCAAATACCCGAATATACTAAAAAAATGAAATTCTGATTTTCTATATATAATTTAGAGAGACGGAGATATGTATAAGCAATTTGAAGGAGAAGAACAAAGAAAAACTTACATGGATTCAGAAGAATAGAGCAAAGTTTATTGAATTAGTGCTTGTAGTAGCATCTGATTCGAAAAAATGATACTTTTTTAATGAATGAAGGTGGTATTGACTTAGCAAATGAATTTTAAATCAAAAAAATTAAAACAATGAATTACTGACCAAAAATATGATCGGTAAAAGGTAGGTGAGACCAAAATTATAAGAAATTTGAAGTCTACTTCATTGACTAATTTTAATGGTAATATATTCTTGGTCGTTAAATAGTCGACAATTTGTTGGCAATTTTTATTCTATATTTCCATCATAATTTACTGACACATTTTCAACCAAAAAAATATGGACGGTAGGTATGGTCGGTATATGGTCATAAAATAGTCAATAATTACCAACCTAAATATTTAATCAGAAGTTTGGTCGGTAATTACGACCTTATAAATATATTAGATAACCTCTATACCACCCATTTTTTAATGGTTAAGTATTTTTGGTCATTAAATGATCAGTAATCTTTTGGAAATATTTTTCGCAAATACTCTCCTTATTTACAGACTATATTCCCGACCAAATTATTTGGTCTAGAATATATGGTGGTTAGTTGATTTGGAATTTGTTCAGAAGTATTTTTCTCGGATGCACCTTTTTTGATCTCTAAATTGGTTAGTAATTATTGACCTACATATATGGTCGATAAATGGTCGGTAAGTACGAAGTTATAAATTATTTGAAAATCTACTGTACCGACCAATTATAATGATAGGTCATTAAATGGTCAGAAATTTATTGGATAACCACTCTACATATGATTTCCAACCAGAAATATTTGGTCGGTAATTATGGTCGGTCTTTGGTCGGTAATTATGGTTGGTCTTTGGTCGGAAATGTGGTCAGAAATGTGGTCGGAAAGTTTTTTATTTCGATGCCATTCTTTGGTCGCTAACTAGTCGTGTTTTGGACAGTAATTATCAACTGAATTTTTAGGTCAGTATTTTGGTTGGTATTCTCGTAATTTATAGTAGTAAAGAATAAGAAGAATAATAAAAATAAAAAAGAATAAAAAGAATAAAAAAAAATAAAAAAAATAATAAGAATAATAATAATTAGAAGAATAAGAAGAACACTACAAGAAAAGCCCAAATAGCTACTGAAAAATCTCTAGCTATATCATCTTTTCTATCACTAAAATAGAATAACAATGGAATAACGACATAAATTATCCCAAGCTAAAGTGCTCGTCACAAAATATTAACTAGAAAATATAATTTCCTAGTAAATTTTTTAACAAAATAAATTTTCTAGATAATTATTTTTTTTCCTTGCTAATTTTTATCATAATTAAGAATATAAATTAATATTTATCATCTTTTTATACACAAATAATTCCCTAGATAAATTTGGGAGGAAAAATTCTCTAGCCATTTTCATTCCAAAGCTATTTTCACAATTTTTTTTTTACAAAAATTTGAGTGCATATTTTTATATTTTTATATTAAAATATTAAGGATCAAGACATTCGATGGAGCCTCCAAGATTCTGACACCGATCCCATTAGCTAACTCATTTTATTATTCTATGGCACCACACTTGTGTGTCCCATGTTTCTCTAATGAAGATGAATATTTTTTTCACCATATCCAACAACTCAAACCTAGCAAAATGAGATGATGTCATCAATTGAATAGATATATAAAATGATACAAACTGATTATCAACTTGTCTTTTTTTTAAACAAGAATACTAACACATCAAAATAATAGACACCCTTTGTAAGGTGAAATACAAAGGGAAGCAACAAAATCAAATGAGAACCAGCATAGCAAACAATTGGAGCAAAATGGAAGAAACAGAAGGGAGCTTTTCCTCTCCATCATGCACCATTGTTGTTGTAGTTTAGCAACCAGCACCATCATCAAAATGGCCACCTAAATAAACAAACAAATACCAGCAACAAGCACCACAACTAAGAGGTGGGCTACACCAATTTGTGCTGGCTTTCAGTAAAAGAAGTAATATGACATTCGTCTGGTCTCATCTGGCTCTCCTTATCTCAGTGCAGACTCAAACTGCATCAATTTTAAAGCTCAAACTACTTAAATTATAAGGCTCAAACAACATCAACACAACCACAAAAACTATCATTTCACAACAGAAACATTTTAAAAAATAAAAACAAAATCAAAAAGAAAATCAAAATCAAAAACTTTTTGTTCATGACCCCAATTATAGCCATCCATTACAAGCTGGTGAGCTCGAGTAATAAGTTGTAGATTGTTTGTCTGGTTAAACTGGTTAGAAATGTCCTACAAAAGGAGGATGGCGAGAGTTGAGGTGAATTAAAAGTACAAGCGGGTCTAATTTCTGACTCAACCAAGGTAGTCAAGAAAAAATAATCAACCAGATAGGTAAAAAACTTCTAGACATTATCATTGCCATACTTTCGTAAGCACTCATCATAAGATCTATAAACTTTAGTGATATGCCGACTTTCATGATTTTTCCTCGGGATTGTGATCTGCAATGGATAGCACACTTTGAGATCCACTAGGAGTGAGACTATCTCGACTGAATAATATCCACGATCAACATAATTTTGCATCCACCTCAATGTCTGAGACAACACACATTCTTTTAATGAAAGCAACGAATATTGGTTAGGTTAGTCGACCAAGCAAAGAACAAAACCATAATCAAGAAAATGATGCCACCAAATAAATCTTCACCTATTTAGCAACACATAGGCAAAAATCATGTGCTCGCAAGTTGCTCGCTATTCATTCTTAATGAAGTTAATAGATAAGAGCTTTGAGACTGCAAATCTAGTGAAAGACTTGCATTGGAGTAGCTCTTTCAACTTATCATAACATATTATTTTCTACCTATCTGATGGGTTATTTTAAAAAACAAGAACATTTATTGATTAATTGAAATTAAAGAATAGTGTCACAGATTCTCATTGGGGAAAGGTGAAAATGATGGATGTTGGCATACCTGTAGATTATTTTTTATAACATAGTTTTACATCTTCTTTACAACATCAAAATGAGATGATGCATCTTCACCTATACCAAAAAATTTTATGAGAGCGTATGAAATAGGAATAGGAAGCAAGAAATCTAGAAGTTTTCTTATTCTTTTATTTTTTCTCAGCTTTGATTCATCATCTGAAATTGTGAAGCAATAATATTTATTTAGACACATTACAAATTGACTTCACCATGACATATTTAACCCTAAAAAACTTTTACCTATCTTATCTTTTTCCTCCCTTTTCTTTGATTCCTTATTCTTTAAAATAAGCAAAAACCAAAAATAGTTCAAAAATAATTCTTATACAAAAGTTTCATGGTTAAAATAAAAACATAACATAGTTTCATCATCATTAAAAACAAAATCATCCTTAAAATTAGCTGGTGCATTTGTGCTAGCCTCTCTTACGTGGTTTGCTGTTTGAACTCAAAATGATATCTATCACATCAAGGTCGCTAGCTGTGACTCCATATAGAACGTTTGCTCTTGCATAACATCTCAATTTCTTTTTTCTCATTATTAACTTCTTTCATTTCTTCTATTTCTTCCTTCAAATGAGTAATCTGCTCATTTTTCTCTTCTTTCATTTCCTACATTTCTTCCTTTAATTGAGTAATCTGCTCATCCTTCTCTTTCATTTTTGTCTCCATAACTTCAAAATGTTCATTTGTTTCCATTACTTTATGTTAGACCTCCTCATCCATCACTGATGTGATAGAGAAATTAGAAGCATGAATGCTATAACAAAATACCACTTCCTTCGAGCCAATGTCGTACATTCACTACTTCTTTTGATGACCTCTTATAGTCTTAAATAGATAGGATCATAGTCAATTGGTTGAAGATCTATAGAACCCTCAATTTGTTGAGAAGCAACATTCACATGTTTCATAATTAATTCCTATGATAAAATAGAAAAAAATACTATTATAGATATACATAAAATAAATCTAATATTCTTTATTAGTAGTATTATAGAAAAAAATAAACTTTTAAAAAAATACTATTATAGAAAAAAATACTATTACATAAAATAAATCTAATATACATAAAATAAACTTTTAAAATACTACTAATAAATTTTGATGATTGTGTTATTCCACACAATCATCAAAATTTATTAGTAGTATTTTAAAAGTTTATTAATATAATATATTATAATAGCAATCATCTAGGACTTGTTGTCAACAAACTACCCATTCGCTTTCTTCACGTGTATCTTTTTGAAAATCTCATAAATATTGGGATCTCGACCCAATTCTCTGGCCTATAAAGTATGTATTTATTATGTCAAAAATTAACAAATGTTAATAAATTTTAGCTAATATAATTAAACAATGCACAAATTTGATTTATTTGGACTATTAGACCAAATACTAAATATATAATTGTTTTAACTTATAAATTGTATCAAATCTCAAGTGTGCTCAATGCTCAACTTTGACCTATGCGGCGAGACATTCCTATACCTAGTCCAACTACCTTAGTCCGTTGTTTTTTACTAGCTATCTTTGTTTTTTTCTTCACATCTGGCTCCTCCCAATACTTAAGCCACTCAGGCCACTCATCATCAAGTATAAAATTAAGTCTATCTTTTAGAATCTTTAATTTATGGATAAAATCTGAGTACTATTCAGTAGCTTTGCTCTCACACAATGACTTTATCTGTCCATAAAATTTTTGTGCTCATGTGCACTGATTCTATATATAGAAAATTCAAAAAAACTATATTAATAACAAACACATAATTATTTAATGCTTGAATAATAACCACCATAATAGTTAACTAATTAGATAATCAATTTTCAATACTTTTGTTTATTTGTTTTTACCTGGAAGTCATTAAAGTTATTCTCTCTTGTCGATTCAGAAACATTGTTCCACGAGAATAACATAATAGTTAATGATAATTAATTTTTAAAACTATATATAGAAAAGTCATTAAAGTTAGTCTCTCTTTACAATCAACCATTCTCTTGAAAGACTTTGTAATTATAGTCTAACACTTGTGAGATGGAATGAAACTGTAAAAATAAAAAAATAACATTAAAAACAAGCAAATCATAACTATATTTAAAAACAAAACCACTAACAAGAACATCATAATTTTTAATTCAAGTAATATTTACATAATTCTTATACCTCCCATTCACAGTTTCTATTACTTACTTAGCACTGCATGCAGAGGAATGCACAACATTTGATGATGTTGATGGTATTATAAATAGGCGAACTATCGGTGTAAAATGTGGTGTAAAAGATGGTGATGGATAAAAAGTGTGTAGGAGAGATAATGGGTGGTGGCTTTATATCTGATTAAGGTGATGGTAAAGGTTTTAATGATGGTGATGGTTATGGAGATGGTAATGGTGATGTTGATATTGATATTGAAGTCTAGATATAGTGGGTATGAGATGGTACTAACTATACAATAGGATGTAAAATACTAGATGAATTTCATCCATTTCTACGCCCACATCAACCTCCACCATGCCCACGTCCTTTAGGCACTATATGTTGTACGAAAAATAAAAATATAGAACAAATAATAGATATATAATAAACATCGATAATGGATCTCACCAAAATATAGTAAGTCTTTAAAACTATAATATTCCAATAAAATAATAATAGTTTAATTATCTGCATCACTATCATCCTCTAATAGATTTTTTGACATTTCATATGATTTTGATGGAAGTTTCAACTCATCTTTAGATAGAAAATGATCATCTTCAATTTCTATTAGGTCACCATTTGAGTCACATAAGTTTTCTGGATCTTCATCTACATGCACAAGCTCAATATTATTTATGTCATCTTCTTTAAATGCTGGTTCAATAGCTAAGTTTTTACTTCTTTGTTGAGATGTTGCTACTTCAAAATTTGATAGATCTTTGATTTTGCAAATGGCCCACTAGTCACTCTTATCGTGAGAGAAACTCAGATATGTACAATAATATACTTGAGTAGCTTGAACTACCATAATAAATAGCTCATATTGATTAAATCTATGTTTATGGTTAACATCCACTAGCTTATAAATTGAATGAATCTTTGCACCCACATTTTGTGTAGGATCATACCACTCGCATCTTAATATTATAATCCTATTATTTTTGAGTCCATGATACTCCAACTCAATAACTTCTATGACTTGACCATAATAATCAATCTCATCTACACTATAACTTGAGCTTTTTAATGCATACACCACTATTCATAGTTGCTTAAGAAGAATTGTGCCCTAATGTGTGAAATTTATATCCATTGACAAAATACAGGATAAGTTGTCACATATATAAATGAGCCTTTACTTAGATTTTGTATATATATGTTGGAATCTCTATTTGAAGGATCATTTGTCTATTGCATAAATTCAACAAATGATGTTAAATACTAAAAATACAAATAAATCAAATAATTCAAAAAATTAAATCTTTAGAATTCTCACATAGTTCTTAAACCATTTCGCAAATTCTATTTCTAGCATAGAATCAACCTCATGGCTACAAATGATTTTTTGCCTATGTTTTTTCTACTCAACATAAACAATGCACAAACACAAGTAGAGGGAGAATAATGGAAATCAAATTTTAAATACCTAATCAGGCCAAAATTAAACTATGATTAAACCTTCAACTATTTTGGGTATACATACTCAATAAATGGTGCAATCTCCTCACAAATAAATTAAAACATAGCTTCGAGTTGTGTTGTACTCTTACTCTATCATATATCTTTTCTTTGCTCTTCCAAATGCTCTTCTAAAGTGCTTGAAAATAGATAGCTTGTCCACAGATTCATCTTCTATCAGCACACGACCTTCATCATTCTGAAGCACATTTATATTATTCGTATTGACATGATCTTCAAAATAACAAGAACAAAAAGATGATGCTTCTTCTACTAAATATGCATTGCAAATTGAACCTTCAACTTTTGCATTGTTTCTAACATTCAATTTCAACTTACGAAGATACCTACAACCATTATGTTAGGTTTCAATTAAATCAAATAATAATATTAATTTATGCTTTAAATAATAAAACACATCTAGTTATATTTATTTACCTCTAAAAAGGATACATTCGCCAATATTTCACTAGACTGGCTATCCTTCCTTCATATTCCTAATGGATCGATAAATACTTCATTGAGTCAAAAAAGCTTAATGGGAATATTCGTTCAAGATTTCAAAGAATGAGAGGTATGTCATTCTTTAGTCTCACAATATCATCCATTTTGATTGTGGTTGCAGTTAGATGTTTGAAGAACAAACTAGGTTCTGTAAGGACCTTCCAAACACTTATGGAAGTATTTCATGGAAATCAGTTGGTATTATTCTCTGCATAAATACATGACAGTCATGTCTTTTCATTCTAAATAACTTGAGATTATTCATATCCACACATCTACCCATATTTGACACATATACATCAGGGAATTTTATAATTTTAACCCATTCACACAATGTCTGTATTGCCTTCTTATCAAGTGTGTAACAAGTTTTAGGGTAATTTTTAATAGCCTTGTTCTATTTCAATTCACGATGCTGATAGTAATCATTCAATTATTGTCTTGATTTTAAAGTGTCTTGTTTTTCTGTCTACATTAATGATAGTGTTGAAAATATTATCAAAAATTTTTTTTCGATATGCATTACATCCTAGTTATGATGAATTAAATTGTACTTCCAATAGGGCAAGTCCCAAAAAATAGAGTATTTCCTCTTGCCAACTATTTTGCATATTGATCTATTAGTTCCAATAGCATCTATTTTAGTTACCTTCTTTAGATCTAATCTCTAAATCACTGCAAGATATTATCTCCTGAATGAACAACTGGTGTGACTGTCATCACTATTTTGTTTTTTCGAAATGCGGTTCTATTTCAGTGGAATGGATGATTCATAGGTAGAATATTATGATGGTTATCAAACCATGATTGTTTAACACTGAATTTGAGGGTAAATGCATCAGACTTTTCCTTGCAATACGGGCATGCTAATCATCCTACAATACTCCAATCAAACAATATTGAATATGTAGAAAAATCACTTACCATCCACATAAGGGCTGGCCACATAATGAAATTTTGCTTCTTTGAGATGTCATATATATTCACGCTAAGATCCCACAAATGATTTAACTCTGCTATAAGAGGCTCTAAGAAAATATCCAATATTTCTTTCAGATTTTTTGGCCCTGGAACCAATATTGATAAAAACATATATTGCTCCTTCATACACAACCATAGAGGTGAGCTGTAAGGTGTCACTATCATTGGCCATGTTGAATACTGTTGTCCAGAATGGCCAAATGGCTGAAAACCATCAATGTAGAGATCCAATCTCATATTTTGACTTTTAAATGCAAAAGCATGATATATATGATTAAAATACTTCTAAGCACGTGAATCTGATGGATGATGCATCACATGTTCTTCAACCTTATGCTCAGAATACCACCTCTTATCATGTGTTGTAGTATTTGATGCATGTAGTCTATGCATTCGAGGAATTAAAGAAAAGTAATACATCTTTTGTCAAATATTTACAACATGAGGTACCTTCTTTGACCAATGATGATCACAAAACTTACAGCTAATTAAATCACTATCATCACCCCAATATAACATACATCCATTGAAACACAAATCAATTTTTTCTACTAGTAGACCCATACCTCGTAGTAACTTCATAGTGCTATAAAAGTTGTAAGTGACAACATTATTATCCGAAACAATCTCCTTTATCAGTTATGTCACCCGATCAAATAATTTCTCAGACATGATTTTCTGACTTCGTGTTCATAAATCGAGCCATAAGTGACAATTGCCAGTGTGTTTTACAACTAGGCCACAACTCATTTTCTATATCTTTAAGCTTATCAAAAAATTTCTGAGCTTCAAGATTAGGTTGTTCATCCATGTAATCCATATTGAAGTCACTATATATGAAAAATTATTTGATCGGGTGACAGAACTGATGAAGGAGATTGTTCTGGATAATAATTTGATCACTAACAACTTTTACAACACTAAGAAGTTACTACGAGGAAAGGGTCTACCAGTTGAAAAAATTGATTATTATTTAAATAGATGTATGTTATATGTGGGTGATGATAGTGATTTAATTAGATATAAGTTTTCTGATCATCCTCGATTTAAGAAGGCACCTCGTGTTGTAGATATGCCACAAAAATTGAAGGTTGTATTTAAGATGTATTATTTTCCATTAATTCGTCGATTTTAGAGACTATATGCACCAAATGCTACAGCAAATGATATGAGGTGGCATTCTGAGTATGAGGTTGAAGAAGGGGTAATGCGTCATCCATCAGATTCACTTGCTTGGATGAATTATAATTATATACATCAAGATTTTGTAGCTGAAAGTCGAAATGTGAGATTGAGTCTCTACACTGATGGATTTCAACAATTTGAGCAATCTGGACAACAGTATTCAACATAGCCAGTGATAGTGACACTTTATAACTTGCCTCCGTAGTTGTGTATAAAGGAGCAATATATGTTTTTGCTAATATTGGTTCCAGGGCCAAAAAATCCGAAAGACATGCTGGATGTTTTCTTACAGATTCATATTGTAGAGTTAAATCATTTGTGGAATTTTGGCATTGATACATATGATATCTCAAAGAAGCAAAATTTCATAATGTGTTATGGCATGAGTACTATAGGATGATTCACATGCCCGTATTACATTACAAATTCTGATGCATTTATTCTCAAATTTAGTGGTAAATAGTCATGTATTGATAACTATCGTAAGTTTCTACCTACGATTCATCCATTTCGAAGAAATAGAATTGCATTTCAAAAAAAATAAAACTATGACGACAGTTACACCAGTAGTTCGTTTAGGAGATGATTTTATAAAAGAGATTCAGAGATTGGGTTTGAAGAAGGTAACTGAAATGGATGCTACCGGAAGTAATGGACCAATAGTCAAAATATTTGGCTAGAGGAAATATAGTATAGTTTGGGATTTGCCTTATTGGAAGTCCAATTTAATTTGTCATAACTTAGATCTAATACATATTGAAAAAAATGTATTTGATAATATTTTCAACATTGTCCTTAATGTAGACGGCAAAACCAAAGCCACTTTAAATCAAGACAAGAGTTGAACGATTACTATCGGCGTTCTGAATTGAAACTGAATGAGGAAAAAGAAAAATTTTCTCAAGCTTGCTACGCACTTGATAAGAATGCAAGACAAATATGGTGTGAATGGGTTAAAAATTTGAAATTACCTGATGGATATGTGTCAAATATGGATAGATGCATGGATATGAAGAATCTTAAGTTATTTGGAATAAAAAGTCATGATTGTCATGTATTTATTCAGAGATTAATTCCAATTGCATTCCATGAATTACTTCCCCTAAGTGTTTGGAAGGTCCTTACAGAAGTTAGTTTGTTTTTTAAATAGCTAACTACAACCACAATCAAAATAAATGACATGGTGAGGCTGGAGAATGACATTCCACTTATTATTTGTAAGCTTGAACGGATATTCCCACCAAAATTTTTTGACTCAATGGAGCATTTGGTCCATTTGGCATATGAAGCAAGGATAGCCTGGCTTGTGCAATATAGGTGGATGTATCCTTTTAAGAGGTAAATACATGTAATTTGCTGTGTTTTATTATTTTGTACATAAAGAAATATTGTAATTTAATAAAATTTAAACCTAATATTATGGTTGTAGGTATCTTCGTAAGTTGAAATTGAATGTTAGAAACAAGGTAAAAGTTGAAGGATCAATATGTAATGCATATTTAGTAGAAGAAGCAGCATCATTTTGTTCTTATTATTTTGAGAATCATGTCAATACAATGAATAGAAATGTGCCTTTGAATGATGAAGGTGATGTGAGGGTAGAAGTGATTATGTGAACAAACTATTTATCTTCAAGTACTTTGGAAAAGTATTTGGAAGAATAATAAAAAGATGTATGACAGATGAAGAGTACAAAGCAACCCGGAGCTATGTTTTACTTAATTGTGAGGAGGTTGCACCATATATTGAGTATGTATACACAAAATGGTTGTAGGTTTTATCATAGTTTAATTTTATCTTTAATAATAATTATTAAAAATTGATATACATTTTTCTCTCTCTTTTTATATTTGTGCAATATTTATGTTGAGTAGTTAAAATATAGGTAACCAGTAATTTCCAGTAATGATGTCGATTATATGCTAGAAACTAAATTTGCGAATTAGTTCAAACATTATGTGAGAATTATTAAGTTTTAAATTTTTGAATTATTTAATTTATTATTATCTTTTATTTGCTAATATTAAATTTTTAATTTATGTCATTGGCAATTGATCATTCAAATGGAGATTCAATTATTTTCATTCAGAATCTAAGTAAAGGCTCGTTTAGATATGTGACAAACTATTCTGGGTATTTTATTAATGGATATAAATTTCACACAATCAGAAATAGTTATTCTAAAATAATAATGAATAGTTGTGGTATGCATTTAAGTCATAGATTATAGTGCATAAGAGATTGATTATTATGGTCAACTCAAAGAAGTTATTGAGTTGGAGTATCGTGGACTCGAAAATAATAGGATTGTATCATTTAAGTGCGAGTGGTTTGATCCTACATGAAATGTGGGCGCAAATATTCATTTGGATTATAAGCTATTGGATGTTAACCATAAACGCATATATAATCGATAAGAGCCATTTATAATGGCAATTTAAGATGCTCAAGTATATTATTGTACATATCTGAGTTTATCTTGCAATAAGAGTGATTGGTGGGTGATTTGCAAAATCAAAGATCGATCAAAATTTGAAGTACCAACATCGGAACAAAGAAGTGTAGATTTAGATATTACACTGTCATTCCAAGAAGATGACATAAATAATATTGAGCCTATGAATGTAGATGAAGATCAAGAAAATTTATGTGACTCAAATGTTGAGGTGTCAACATGGGTAGGGCCGGCCTGGCCCAGCACAAGGCACGGCACGATTTGACTATGCCTGGGCCAATACGACAAGGAAATTTTTCGTGTCCATGCCTGTGAAATGCCTGTCCACGGCACCAATCGTGTCGTGTAGTATTGAGGCCAACCGGGCCTCGTGCCGTGCCCAGCCCTGCATGGTACCGTGGTTCATTGGCACGGTACCTACGCACGCATTAAGAAACCCTAATTTTTTTAAAATTAGGGTTTCGGATGTGCGGCAGCGCGAGGGCATGATGGCGCATGCCAAAACCCTAATTTTTTTTAAATTAGGGGTTCTGCTGCACGGCGACACGATGGCACATGATGAAACCCTAATTTTTTTAAAATTAGGGGTTCGGCCCAACCATACGGAACCCGACAAATTCATGCCATGGCTCGTGCCGGGCTGACCTCCACAGAACCATGTCGGGCCAGGCACAACACTGTACAGTAACCGTGACAGGCCTGACCAGACACTAAAGCATGGTCGGGGTGCCCTGACACATTCCGTTTGACACATCTACTCAAATAGTGGTATAATAGAAAGTGAAGATGATCAATTTCTATCAAAAGATGAGTTCGAACTTCTATCAGAATTAGATGCAATATCAGAAGATCCATTGGAGGATGACAGTGATGCCAATAATTAAATTATTATAATTTTATTATAATATTAAACTATAAAAGATTTTTTATATTTTATTGAAATCTATCGGTATGTTTTTTTCTAAAATGCATGCTTGTTCATCATATCTCTATTGTTTGTTCTATATTTTATTTTGTACAGTAGATGGTGCCTAAAGAACGTGCTAGAGGTGTCAAACGGGTCGGGCTAGGTCGGCATGTTTTTTGAGAGCACGGTCGTGCTTCCGTGCCGGGCCATGCACAGTTTATAAAAGCCGAGCCCAGCACGGCCCGCCGGCACGGCGGGCCGTGCCTTGTCGGGTCTGGCCCGCTCGGTGCCTGGCCGTACGGGCCAGGAAATATTTTAAATTTTTTTAAAATATTTTATTGTTTTAATTTTTATTTTAATTATATAAACTATAAAATTATATATAAACTTATCGATATTGTATAATATTATAAATTTATAATATGAGTTATGAATATTGTTTAAAATTTAATAAATTTAGAAAGTGTAATTTTTTTTATAATGTAAAATAAAATTAGTTTAAAATTTATTAGAATTATATAATATGGTTATAAATTTTTAAATGAAAAATTAAAACAAAAAAAATAAATAAATCAATAAATAATGTGAAAAAAATTAAAAAGTAAAAAAAAACATAAGCAAACCAAATGAAAAATTACTAATCAGCCATTAGATACCAAAGGTTCGAACCAAACAAATTAAAGTCACCTTAACGTATAAATAAAGTGTATAATCAATAAAAAACAAAACATCGAAATCAAAAAATAGTAGATCATCATCAATCGTCAATCGGCATATCATGAGCATCATCACCCGCAACATCAAGATCAGTATCATATGGATCATCATCATCAGCAATCATCACCTCTGCTATCGTAGTGGATGCGGCTGCAGTCCCTATCCCAATCCTAGCTCCAGCACTATCATGAATGCTAAACCTCGAATCTTCCCAATCCTTCAAACAAGCCAATGCCTCAATAATATCCGGACGTAATCTCGATCTCCTATCTGAAATCACGTTCACTACAATAGAAAAAGTAGACTCCGATGCTATACTCAATACCGGAGGAGTTAGTAGATCCTGTGTCATCCTAAATAGCATGGGAAAGGTAGACTCATATGGTTTCCACCACTATAATATATCAAGATTCTTAATATCAGAATGTGATAGGATTGAGCAGTAATCGGTATCTAAGTACCAAGAAAGCTCGCTCCTATGTGATGGAGAAACATGTGACAGCTGCTCATCAACAAGTTGAGGGTTCTATGGATCTTCAGCCAAGTGACCATGATCATATTCATTAGGAGACCATAAGAGGTCGTAAGAAGTAGCTAGTGTACGGAATCGGCTTGAAGGGAGTGGCATTTTATTGTAGTAGTCGTGCTTCTAATTCATCTGTCTCAGAAATGGTGGATGAGGCGGTCAAACAACAAGCAATGGAAACAAATGAACGTATTGTAGTTATGGAGACCAAAATGAAAAAGAAGGATGAGCAGATATCTCATTTGAATGAAAAAATATATGAAATTAAAGAACAGAGGGATGAGAAAATATCTCATTTGAAGAAAAAAATATATGAAATTAAAGAACATGATGATGAGTAGTATACTAATTTGATGAAAGATATGCAATAAATTAAAGAAATGAATGATGAGATGAAAGAAATTAAGAATATAATGCAACAATATATGTCCTATATGGAGTCACAGTTAGCGGCATTGGTGCAAATAGATAACATTCCGAGATCCAGCCATGAAACCTCGTAGGAGAGGCTAGCATTCCATACAAATTATGAGGATGATTTCATATGAGAATTATTTCTGAATTATTATTTATTTTTGTCTATCTATAGAAAATAATTATGATATTTTTCGTAGGTTTCAATTTTTTTTATTATTGTTTAATTCTTTTCTTTTTTGATTAACCTAATTATGAATCTTTGCAGGACACATTATCTGAGACACATGAAAAAAATTCTGATTTAGAGCATTCAGACATTGCCACGGTCCTTCCAATGCATGGATCCCATATTTACTGATTTTAATTTTATCAAAAGGAGGGCTAGCTTATTTTATCTTTATTATTCCTAAAACATTTTATTTTTACACTCTCTTTCTCTCTAAACATAATTGCTAGACATCTTTTGGATTTTTGTTAAAGCTATATGACAATCAACTTTATTTTGTGTTTGTTCATGTATATAATAATTGTTTTTATATATCTGTGAATATGTTTGTGTGTCTCAGAATTTTTTGGGTAGAGTTTTAACCTATTATAGGTAAGTAAAAGCCTATATTCAGGAGCAGAAGTAGTGGCAGTGATGGCAGCAGTGGTAGTAGCCACGACGGTGGTGGTCATAGCGGCAACTGCAACGGTGATAGTGGTGGCGGCGGCAGCGGCGGCTACAATGGTGACAATGGCGGCGGTAGTGGCAGTAGTGGCAGGGTAGCAGCGGCAGGGGTAGCAGCAGCGGCAACGGCGGTAGTAGTGGCAGTGGCAGCGACGGCAACAGCAATGGCAACAACAATAGTGGTAGCAGCTATAGTGGAGGCAGTAGTGGCATTAGTGGCAGCGGCGCTAGTGGAGGCAGTAGTTGCATCAACGGCAGCAGCATCATTGGAGGCAGCAACGGCATCAGCACTAGCGATGATAGCAGTGGTAGTAGTGATAGTGGTGGCAGTAGCGGAAGCAACGACAACAACTGCAGAATCTGTAGTGACGGCATGATGGCAGCAGATGTAGCACCGACAGTTGTGGTAGCGGTGGCAACAATTATAGAACCAGTAGCAACGATAGCAGCGGTAATAGCAGCATCAGTAGCAGCAGCGATAGTGGCAGGGGTAGTGGCAACAGCGACAAGAGCGGCAGCGACAACGCGAGCAGTAGCAACGACAACAAATGAGGTACATACGTACGTATATAGTCAATATATATGTACATAAAGCACTATAGTAATTTTATGTACATATAAACTGAGTATATATGTACTTGTATAAGTGAAGAAATTTTTCAACAGATATGACATACCGTGACTCGTACAGCTATTTTGCAACAGAAACTTGGAGATCGGAGGAGTAGAGGGAGAGAAAACAACGTTAATGCATGGATAAATTATACTTTATGCATAGTCGTTAGATATATTGATTAATAAGATATAATATAATTTTGTTATTTTGTTATTTTAGTTATTTAAAAAATTGTATTAAAATAAGTTATTAAATGAATTTTTTTTTGTTTAATTTAAAATTTTTATTTATAGATTCTGTTTTTATTCAATTTAATATAATAATATTAAATTATTTAATTAAATGTTTGTTGAAGCTGTATGACAATCGACTTTAATTTATGTTTGTTCATGTCTATAATAAGTATTTTTATATATCTGTGAATATGTTTGTGTATCTTTGAATTTTTTAGGTAGAGTTTTAGCCTATTATAGGTATGTAAAAGTATATTATCAGCAGCGATAGTAGCAAAGGCAACAGTGGCTGTAGTTGTGGCATCGACAGCAGCAACACTGGCCATAGTAGTGGCAGCGGCGGTAGTGGTGGCAGTGGAGGTAGTGACGGCAACACCGGCATCGGTGATAGGAGTAACAGTAGTGATGGACACTATAGCGGCAACAGCAGTGGCAGTAGCGACAAGAGCAGCAGCGACTGAGGGAGCATCAGCAACAGCAACAAATGTGGTATATACATACATATATTGGTAGTATATACGTACATATAATTATGTATTATTTTATGTACATATATACTGAGAATATAAGTACTCAGTATATATGTATGCATAATATTGTAGTTTATATGTACATATACTACAGTAATATATGTACGAGTGAAATGCTAGTATATATGTACATTTTTACTACAGTAATATATATTTATCAAAACATAGTTTTTTTAATTTATTTTGATTTAATTGAGTGGTTCAAATTTCTTACAGATGTGGTATCGCATTGTTTCCCATATGAAAATTCTATAAGTGAAGGGATTTTTCAATAGACATGAAGCACCGTGACTCGGACAGCTTTTTCACATCAAAAAGTTGATGATCGGAGCAGTAGAGGGATAGAAAGCAATGCCTATGCATAGATAGAATATACTTTATGAATAGTCGGTAGATACATTGATTAATAAGATGTAATATAAATTTTTTATTTTTTGTTTTAGTTATTTAAAATATTGTATTAGAATAAGTTATTAAATGAATTTTCTTTGTTTAATTTAAAATTTTTATTTATAGTTCATGTTTTTATTAAATTTAATATAAAAATCTTTAAATTTTTAATTAAATTTTAGTTTAAGATGTATGATAATCAACTTTAAATTGTGTTTATTCATATATATAATAACTATTTTTATATATCAGTGAATATGTTTGTGGGTATCCGAATTTTTTGGGTCGAGTTTTAGCCTATTATAGGTATGTAAAAGCATATTATTAGCAGCAGTAGCAGTGGCAGTGGCGACAACAGTAGCAGTGATGGCAGTGACGGCAGCAGTGGTAGTGGCGGCAGCGGAAGCAACATCGGTAGCAGTAGCAGGGGAAAAAGTGGCAGAAGAAGCAGTGGCAGTAGTGGCATTGGCCTGAGTGGTGACAGCGAAGGCAGCAGCAGCAGTGGCAATGATGTTGCAGTGGCTGCACCCAAAGCAGCGGTGGAAACGGCGATAGTAGTGGCTGCACCGGAAGCAGAGGCAGCACCGGAAGTAGAGGCAGCACCGAAAGTAGTGGCAGCAGCGGCAGAGGCGAAGGCAGCAGCAGTAACTACAGGGGCGACGATGATAGCAGCGGAGGTAGCAGCAGTAGCAACATTTGCGACAACTACGGCATGCAGCGGCAGCACCTGCAATGAGGGAAGCGACGACAGCAGCAGCGGCGGCATTGGTTGCAGTGGTGGCTGTAGAGGCAACGGCGGAAACGGTGACAGCAACAATGGTATTGGCAAGGACAATCGCAGTGGCAGCTTTGGTAGGAGTAGCATCGGCAGCGGGAGTAGCAGCAATAACAATAAATATACTTTATACGTATGAATAAAATCAGTATATACATACATATAATACTGCATTATTTTATGTACATATATACTGAGTATATTTGTATTCAGTATATATGTACACATAATACTATAGTTTTTATGTACTTATACTATAGTAATATATGTACGAATGAAATTCTAGTATATATTTGCATATATACTACAAAATTATATATTTAAGAAAACATAACTTTTTTTTAATTTTAATTTGACTTAGAGGTTTGAATTTCTTATAGATGCGATACCACATTGTTCCTCATGCAAAGCTTGTACAATTATGAGATTTTTCATTAGAAATTAAGTGTCATGACTCAGACAGCTTTGTCGTAGTATAAAATAGTGATCAGCGGAGTAAAGGGAGAGAAAACAACGTCAATAAATGGATATATTATACTTTATAAACTGTCGGTAGATTCATTGATGAATAAGATAATATAAAATTTTGTTATTTTTATGTTTAAATTATGTAAAATATTGAATTAGAATAAGTTATTAAATGATTTTATTTTTTGTTTATTATAAATTATTTATAGTTTCATTTTTTATTCAATTTGATATTAAAATATTAAATTGTTTAATTAAAAAATTTTAAAAATAATTAAATTCTGAAAATAGTTTTGAAATTAAAATAACTAGGAAAAAATCCCTTGCTAAATTAGAAAGTTAAAAATCCATTGCTAAATTAGCAAGGGAAAAATCTATTTCTAAATTAGCTAGGAAGAATTCCCTAGCTAAATTAGCAAGTAAAAATTCTCAAGCTAAATTAGTAAGGGAAAATTCTCAAGATAAAATAGCAATGGAAATCTTTATTTTAGCGATGAATTTTTTCGTGCTAAATTTATTTATCTAGAAACCATTTTCGTTGCTAAAATTTAGCAACCAGCAATTTAGCTTGGGAATCTTTCAATGTTATTTTTGTTTAGCGATGAAAAATTTTATTTAGCTTGCTAATCTAGCTAGCTAATTTAGCTAGGGAATTAGTCTTTTTTAGCAAGGGATTTTTCCATCGCTAAATTTTAGCTACGGATATTTTCCCTTGCTAAATTTTAGTGACCTTGGAGGTGTCAATCGGGCGGGAGGGCCGGCCCGGCATGGGAAAATCCCATGCCGGGGCCCTGCCGTGCCTGGGTAAGGCATGAGCCGTGCCGTGTCGTGCCTGACCCGTGCGGTGCCGTGCCTGACCCGGCACGGTTCGGTGCCCGTGGCACGGCACACCGGCACGGGTTCGTCCCGTGTCGAGTGTCCCCCAAGCCCAACCCCCTTGCTTCACTTCTACCCCCCCCCCCCAAAAGACCACGGGTCGGGATTGATTAGACCTGACCCACGGTCCCACGAGGCCCGAACCGACACAATCTCCCCCCCCCCAACGGGAAAAAAAAAATTAATAAAAATTTTAAATTTCAGCCGTTGGATCTAGCCTCCAACGGCTATGGGGCAGAATCCAACAGCCCTCATGATTCTGCCCCCTAAAAAATTAAAAAAACATTTCTTTTTTTTAAAAAAATATTTTCTTTAATCTATAAATTCCACCCCCACTCTCTTTAACATTTATGTTTTTCATAAACATATTTCCTTCAGATAGCTCATCTTCTCTCTCAAAAATCTTAATCCTCTCTCTCGGGACTCAGGATTTCGGCATTCGGCTTGGATTTTTGGGAATCACAACTTGAGTTTTGAACTTTGAGCTTGACTGTGGTGTACCATGCACGTGACCGACCTCACTGCTTTTACCGGGTAATTTATTTTAAGTTTTTTTTTAACTTTCTCTCTCTAGTTTCTCTCTCTAGACCAAAAATAGAAATTATTAAAATCAGTCTTCTAGTCTCTTAATAACTATTCTGAATAACAAAAATCCTAAAAAAATGACAAATACTAATGAAAAATATTTAAATTTAGAAAATGAAAATATTACATAGAGGTTTAAGGCTGCTGAAACTTTGGTTTCTCCAGTCATCTCAACCAAAACTTCCAAAAAAACAAAAAACTAGGAGGACTTCTGAAGTTTGGACTCATTTTAAAATAATAAAAAAATGTTAGGGGTGAGGATCAAGAAATGGCATAGTGCAAATATTGTGTGGGACCTTTAACATGTAAGAGTTCGTTTGGGACTAGGCACCTTATGAGGCATGTAGAATTATGCACCAAAAAACATGGTCCATTAGATCCTAGGCAAACCCAAGTTGGCACTGCATTTTTCTGAGACTGGATCGAGTCCATTCTCAAAGTTTACTCCCTTCATATACTCCAGTGAGTTGGTAGGGACGGCATGGACAGACTTATCACATTGATGGGTCTTCCGATCAGATTTTCGGAAGATCCAATGGTAGTGTGTATCATGCAGACATATTTCATCCTGCTTATTATAGGATTCCTAGGTCCACATCTAGAAATAACATACTAAAGATATATAAGTTATAAAAACAACGAATAATTAATGAATTTATGACATAAGTGGAGTTGTGTCCGTGACGTCCAATATTTGGACAAGTCATAATAAATCATCTTATGAATGTCTCATCAGCCACTTTGTAGATTCTAACTGGACTATGAATAAAAAAATTTTAGGATTCTCTGAGATTCTTCATCCTCGTGATGGCCCCGCCATTTTTGAGTGTATGATGAAAATCTTTAGGGAATATAAAATTCAAAATAAAATATTTAGTGTCACATTCGATAACTCATCTAATAATGAAGTAGAAATCAACATGTTTGTTAGGAACATTAGAGACGTACCATTAAAAGAGATTTTTCATCTTAGATGCATGTGTCAGGTGATTAACCTGATTGTTCAAGCATATATGAAAGTGTGTTCCCCCACGTTGGATAAGATGCGTAATGCACTAAAATATATTCGCACTCCTCACAGACAACAAGAGTTTGGTAGTCTCTATTTGTCTGCGAATCTTACGAAGAAAAAATTCTAACGGATGTGAGACATCATTGGAATTACACATACCCGATGTTAGAATCATGTGTTAGATACGAACACGTGATATTCGACTATGTCAATAGTAAAGAGTGACGAACTTATTATTGACGACACTGACTGGGCTTCAGAAATTTCATTTATGAAATTCTTGAAGATTTTTTATGACACGACGAACATATGTTCGTCAGTTTATATGCCCACTACTTGCATTGCACTCCGGTGCATATGCAATATTAGTAGCATATTTAGGAAGTATCGAGCTGACCCAACACTTAGCCATAAGGTTGTAAAGATAGAAACAAAGTACTTGAAGTATATTCCACCATTCCATCTCTTTATTGCCTCACTGCATGCATGGACCCTAGGGTTAAGGTGGAAGGGGTAGAAAACATCATGACCTACATTTCCTCGTGCATGAACCTTGAAGAGCCACCTAAAGGGTTCATTCACGAGAAGTTGACTGACCTGTTCACATACTACGATACTAGGTATGGTGGTGGTAGTAGTGAGACTGTGATTACAGACATTGACACCTTGTTCGGAGATGACGATTTTTCCATTCAGCTAGCGAGGGGGAAACGTAGGGGTGGACCATCACATTGGAGCGAGCTTTCTCGCTACTTAGATACCGAATACTGCTCAATCCTATCACATTCTGATACTAAGAATCTTGATATATTATAGTGGTGGAAATCATATGAGTCCACCTTTCCCGTGCTATCTAGGATGGCACGGGATCTACTGACTCCTCCGGTGCCAAGCATAACATCATAATCTACTTTTTTTGTTGCAGTAAACATTATTTCGGATAGGAGATCGAGATTACGTCCAGATATTATTGAGGCATTGGCTTGTTTGAAGGATTGGGAGGATTCGAGGTTTAGCATCCATCATCGTGCTGGAGCTGGGACTGGGAACGGGACTACAGCAGCATCCACTGCGATAGGGGAGGAGTTGATTGCTGCTGATGATGATCCATATGATACTGATCTTGATGTTGCAACTAATGATGCTCATGATATGTCGATTGATGATTGTTGAGGATCTACTATTTTTTGAATTCGATGTTTTTTTTTGATTGTATGCTTTATTTATACGTTGTGTTGAAACTATAATTTGTTTCGTTCGGACCTTCGGTATCAAATGGCTGTTTGGTCATTTTCATTTGAGTTGTTTATGTTTTTTTAATTTTTATTTTTTAAAACAAAATGTATTGATGTATTTATTTTTTTGTTTTAATTTTTCATTTAAAAATTTATAACTATATTATATAATTCTAATAATTTTTTAACAAATTTTATATTACATTATAAAAAAAATTAAACTTTGTTATTTTAATAAATTTTCACATTTTTCATATTATAAATATATAATATTATAGATTATCTAAAATTTTATATATAATTTAATAATTTATATAAATAAAATAAAAATAAAAAAAATTTTCAAAAAAAATTTTTTTACTGGCCCGTACGGCCAGGCCGGCCCGAGGAGTAAGAAGAATACACATTTAGCTAGGGAATTGTCCCTTGCAATATGAGATTTTTCTTGTAGTGAATAATAAAAAGAATAAAAGAATAAAAAGAATAATAAGAATAAGAAGAATAAGAAGAATAAAAAGAATAAGAAAAATAAAAAGAATAAAAAGAATAAGAAGAATATGAATAATCAGTAGAATAAGAAGAATAAGTAAAAAAAATAAGAAGAATATGAAGAATAAGAAGAATAAGAATGATAAAAGAATAATAAGTATAAGAATAATAACTAGAATAAAAATAATAAGAAGAATAAGATGAATAAAAAGAATAAAAAAAATAAGAAGAATAAAAAAAATAAAAGAAATAAGATGAATAAGAAGAATAAGAATAATAAGAAGGAACAAAGAATAACTAGAATAAGAATAATAAGAATGGTAAGAAGAATAATAAAATTGAGAAGATTAAGAAGAATAAAAAGAATAAAAGAATAGAAGAATAAGAAAAATAAATAGAAAAAGAAGAATAAAAAGAATAATAAGAATAAGAAGAATTTGAACAATTTAAAGAATAAAAAGAATAAAAAAATAAGAAGAATAAGAAGAATAAAAAGAATAAAAAGAATAAATAGAAAAGAAAAAATTAGAAGAATAAGAAGAATAATATGAATAAAAGAATAAAAAAATAAGAAGAATAAAAAGAATAAAAGAAATAAGATGAATAAGAAAAATAAGAATAATAAGAAAGAACAAAGAATAAGTAGAATAAGAATAATAAGAATGATAAGAAGAATAAGAAAATTGAGAAGATTAAGAAGAATAAAAAGAATAGAAGAATAAGAAAAATAAAAAGAATAAGAAGAATAAAAAGAATAATAAGAATAATAAGAATTTGAACAATTTGAAGAATAAGAAGAATAAAAAGAATAAAAAGAATATAAAAAATAAGAAGAAAAAAAAGAATATGAAGAATAAGAAAATAATAAGATTAAGAAGAATTAGGAAAATAAGAAGAATAAAAGTAATAAGAAGAATAAGAAGAACACAAAGAATAAGAAGAATAAGAAGAATAATAAGAAAAATAAGATTTAGAAGAATAAGAAAAATAAAAAGTCTAATAAAAATTAGAAAAATAAGAAGAATAAAAAGAATAAAAAGATTAAGAATAATATGAATAATAGATAGAATAAGAAGAATAACAATAATAACAAAAATAAGATGAATAAGAAGAATAAGAAAAATAAAAAGAATAAAAAGAATAAGAAGAATAAGAAGAATAATAAATAAAAAGAATAAACAAATAAAAAAGAATAGGGATAAGAAAAATAAAATGAAAAAATAAAATAAGTTGAATAAGTAGAATAAGAAGAATAAGAAGAATAAAAAGAATAAAAATAATAAGAAGAATAAGAAGAATAAAAAGAATAAAAATAATAAGAAGAATAAGAAGAATCAAAAGAATAAAAAAAATAATTATAAAAAGAAAAAGAATAATAATAAGAATAAAAAAATAAAAAGAATAAGAAGAATAAGAAGAATAAGTAGAATACAAATATTATGAAAAATAAGAAGAATATGTAGAATAAGTAGAAAAAGAAGAATAATAATATTAACTAAAATAAGAATAATAAATAGAATAACAAAAATAAGAAGAATATGAAAAAAAAGAAGAATATGAAGAATAAGAAAAATAAAAAGATTAAGAATAATAAGTAGAATAAGTAAAATAAGAAAAATAAGGAAAATAAGAAGAATATGAAGAATAAGAAGAATATGAAGAATAAAAAGAATAAGAAAAAAATAAGAATAAAGAAGAATTAGAAGAATAAGAAGACTAATAAGAATAACAAGAATAAAAAGAATAAAAAGAATAAGCATAATATGAAGAATAAAAAGAATAAAAAAATAAGAATTAGAAGAATTAGAAGAATTAAAAGAATAAGAATATTAAAAAGAATATGAATAATATGTAGAATAAGAAAAATAAGTAAAATAAAAAAACAATTAGAATAAGAATAATAAGTAGAATAAGAACAATAAGAAGAATAATAAGGATATGAAGAATAAGAAGAATAAGAAGATAAAGAAGAATTAAAAAAATTAGAAGACATTTTTCTAAAAAACCAGCAGCTCTAAGAACTTCAGCGAGAAAGTGGGAATTTTAGAAAAACAAAGCTTCAATTTGTGGAAGAAAGTGGTGAATTTGTGTTGAAAATGGAAGAAATTGATTATCTTGTATATAAGAAATTATTTTCTAACACACATCATTTAACCGTGCCTCCTAACAAGCAGTATTATAACAAAAAATGGAGACCCCACAATAATCTTCTCCCCTGATGAAATTGTAAGCCTCTCAGAAGCTCACAAATTATCACTCATTCGGTAATTCTCCCTTGGACGTCCACGCATTAATGAGATAATAGATTTCTTCTCCTCGTTAAAGCTCAAAGGCCTAGTCAAGGTGAGAACTATTGATAACAAACATGTCCTGCTACAACTCTTCACAGAAGTGGACTACCTTTGCTTGTCGTTGAAAGATAACTGGAATATCTATGTTTACCCCATGAGAACATTCAAATGGATGACAGAATTCAACACTAAGGAAGAAAACCCTCTCACTAAAGTATGGTTTCTCCTACCTCAACTTCCCATCTATATTTTTAATAAATTATCTCTCTTCTCCATCTCTAAACATATTGGAAATCTTCTATTGATGGATGGGGCTACTGCCTACCTTACTAGGCCATGTGTGGCAAAGGTTTCCATTGAAGTTAACATACAATTCCCTATCCCACCATGGATATGGATTTGACAGAATTAAGAGATAGGCTACTTGCAGCCCATCATTCCTGAACATCTTCCTATCTACTGTGGACAATTTAAAAAAAGAGGGAACTCAATAAAGAACTGCATGGCTAAGTCAAGAGAAGAACAGAAAGTTGAGAACTGGGCTAGAAAACATGAGAAATTGGTTTATAGAACAAAAATAAATCAAAAAAAATCAATGAGGAGGCCATGGTTAATCAATCTGTAATTCCTAATAAAATGCATTCTATAATAGAATCCCCTCCCCCCATAATAAAAACTACTAATAACAATCTTGTTCAAAATAAAAATATAACAGAAGCAGAAAAAAATAAGAATTATGATGGATAAAATTAAAAATCTGGTTATTAGAACTAGAAAACCAAAAAAGGATAGAAAGTTAGAGGACATAGAAGGATGGTTTTTTGGATCAGAATTTGGTTCTGATTTAGATTCCATTTAAAGCTACAATAATATCATAACAATTTCAGAAATAAATAATGTTATTCAGTCTAAAGATGACATATATATTGAAAAGAGATGAATAGAAATAATTAATAGGGAATGAGCCATAAAGGAATTGAAAATTATAAGTTTACAATTGCCTAACATCTACAAGGAAGGAAAGTCTAAAATAATTCAGAGCCCTAATTTCACAAAAAAGACAAGAAACTCAAAAAAAATACTTAAATAAAACTTACGATACTATGTGTATAACAAGATCTCGACTAAAATCCTCAAATAATGTTTAGATACTTATCTAAACAAATCCCCATCCTTAAACAGGCTAAAAATTGATAAGATTACACAAAATTTCACTATTAATGTTAGCCGAATCAATGATTGATAAAAATTAGCTAGAATTTTACAACCATAAGTTAGGTTTTAGGAATGCCTTCTCTAATAATGCTAGTAAAATATGAGTTATGTGAAAAGATTTTTTGGATATCACAAATTTTGAGGAATATGAACAAATAATAAATCTGAGCCTAAATAAAAGTAAAGGGATATTCAAATCAATTGTTTTTTTCTAATAACTCTAAATAAAAAAGAAAAGACCTATGGAAAATCATGGATGAAATAGCATTTAAAAATATGTTTTGGATAATAGCAGAAGACTTTAATACTATTAGAAATGTATCAAAAAAAAGGTGGCAGATTTATAAATCTATAAGCTAGCAATCACTTTAATGAAGTAATCACTAAATGTAATTTGTTGGAAGCTAATTTTTTAGGCTCTAATTTCACATGGACAAATAACCATAAAAAGAAAGGAGCTATTTGGTCTAGACTAGATAGAGTCCTCTTCAATTCTAAGTGGCTGGATTCCTTTGGAAATACAGGAGTCAAACACTTGAATAGAACTTATTCAAATCATAACCCTCTCCTTATATCCCTTTGCTGTATATGTAATTTGTTTTTATTTAATAATCTGTTTGTATAACCAAATGTCTTTTCTGTTTTAATATTTTCATGTAAGTGCAGGAAAGAAAATATTAAGAGGCCGGGGATGCAGCAGTAGCACAATAACGAAGGTCTTGCTATTCGGTCAGTGGGCCGAAATTTTTGGAGGAGAGCCTAGCACGTTCCATGATCCGACCCACTTCGGTTAAATGAACCGGATGTTTATTTTTCATATAAACAATTTGTATTTATTTTTTGGGTGGCTGTTTTTGACCCGTTTTGAACTGTTCATCATCTCTCTCCTCTCTCTACGCAATTTCGCGACAGCTGCGTGCTGCATACTATAAGACATTCTATTTTGGTTTTAATCTATAACGCATAAGCATTTTCTGGTGGTGGTAGCTAGTCGTACTAAGCGACTAGCGAACCACGTTATTTCCTATGTTGAATTCTCGTTTTTGATTCTGTCGTGGATGCAGTTGGATTGGGATATATATAGTTTGCTTGTTTCTGTGTTTCTGTTGTTTTTTGTTTCTTAATCTCATTACCCGTGGAAGCGCAATTACCCAACAATTGGTATCAGAGCTTGGTTTGGGATTTTTCGAGCAATTGTGCATTTAGGGTTTGAGTTTTTTCTGTACAAGTAATATTCTGTTGAAATGGCTGGAACCCTAAACACCACGATTGAGAAATTCAACGGCAGAAATGGGTTTAGTATGTGGCAGATTAAAATGCGAGCGCATTTGAAAAACTTCGATATTTGGAGTCCTCTGGTTCACAACGATCGCAAGATTAGATTCTTGGATCCTGGATACTGGTGCTTCCTTCCATATAAGCACTCACTTGGAGTGGTTCAGCAAATATGACAAGAAGGAAGCTGGTCATGCTGTGGTGGGGAACAGCCAACCATGTAAGGTGGTTGGAATCGGCACAGTCAGACTGAGAACTTGGGATGACCGAATTGTCTCACTTTCAAATGTGAGATATGTCCCTGAGATGCCAATGAATCTCATTTCTCTTGGTGTTCTGGATGATCAGAGATATTCATTCAGTGATAGAGAGGGAACACTGAATGTTCACTGAGGAGATGATATTGTACTGAAGGGCCAGAAAACTGGAACATTATACACACTGATAGGTTCCACAGTGACAGGGGCTATTGCTGTCACATCCGGAGAGCCAGCATCTGAAGACAAAGCTGAACTTACCAGACTGTGGCATATGCGGCTCGCACATATGGGAGAGAAAGGTATGAAAATTCTCTCTAATCTTAATCTTCTTGTTGGTAATAGAGTCAGTAAATTAAACTTCTGTGATCATTGTGTTTTTGGTAATAAACATAGAACTAAGTTCGGTAAAACCATACACTACACAAACAGTATTTTGGATTATATCCATACTGACTATTGGGGCCCTTCTAGAGTCACATCTCTTGGGGGTGCTCATTTTTATTTATGTTTAGTTGATGATTACTCCAGGATGTCTTGGGTATTCATGATGAAACATAAATCCGAGACTTTTATAAAGTTTAAGCAGTGGGTTAGCTTTGTAGAAAAACAAACACAAAAGAATGTTAAACTATTACGAACAGATAATGATCTAGAATTCTGTTCGTCTGAATTTGATGAATTCTGTAAGGACAAAGGTATTGTGAGACACAAAACTGTTAGGGACACTCCTCAGCAGAATGACATTGCTGAAAGAATAAACCAAACTCTTCTGGAGAGAACTAGATGTATGCTCTCCCAATCAGACTTAGACAAAGAGTTTTGGGCTGAAGCTGTTAATACAGCATGCCATCTGATAAACAGATCGTCACATAGTGGAATTAATTTTAAAATTCCATTTGAAGTGTGGACTGGTAAGCCTGCAGATTATTCCAATCTGAAGGTGTTCGGGTGTATTGCCTACTATCATGTAAATGATGGTAAGCTTGAACCTCGAGCATGCAAGGGAATATTTGTTGGTTATGGTGATGGAGTCAAAGGATTCCGTATCTGGTCACCATCTGAAAAGAATGTTATACTCTCTAGGAGTGTTACCTTCGACGAGAGTGTCATTCTGAAATAAGTATCTAGTCCTATTCAGTTACCTGATATTCCTCAAACTGAACTTAAGGTGGAGCTAAAATCTGAATCTGTAGCTCCATGAAGGATGCCTGTTGTTTCTAGACAAACGATAGCTAATCATGAAAATGATGCTAAATTTGTTATTGAACCTAATCTTGAAACTACACCTGAAGAGACTATTCCCTACTGTATTGCAAGGGATAGACAAAGGAGGGTGAACGCACGTCCTCCTCTGAGATTCGGCTTTGATGAGTTTGTAGGATTTGCCCTACAAGTTGCCAAAGAAATTGACATTCCTAAACCATCCTCTTTTAGGAATGCAATTAATTGTCCTGAGTCTGAGTCATGGTTGGTTGCCATGAATGAAAAAATTGAATCTCTTCATAAGAATGGTACCTGGATCATTGTACCTAAACCAAAGGGAAGAAAAAGAGTGTCTTGCAAATGGATTTTCAAGAAGAAAGAAGATGCCTCAATTGCTGGTGGTTTAAAGTTTAAGGCACATCTAGTTGCAAGAGGGTTCAGTCAGAAAGAGGGTGTTGACTACAACGAGATATTCTCTCCTGTAGTTAGACATACCTCAATAAGAGTGTTTCTAGCATTAGTAGCACATCAGAATCTTGAACTTGAGCAACTAGATGTCAAAACTATTTTTCTTCATGGAGATCTCGATGAAGAGATCTTCATGAGCCAGCCTGAGGGTTTTGAGGTATCAGGCAAGGAAACCCATGTGTGCAAGCTTCTGAAGTCCCTTTATGGACTTAAGTAGTCTCTCCATCAGTAGTACAAGAGATTTGACTATTTCATGACTAGTCATGAATACAGTAGGTGTGACCATGACTATTGTGTTTATTTCAAAAGACACAAGGATGAGTCATATATCTACTTGCTATTGTATGTAGATGATATGCTTATTGCTGCCAGAAATAAATCTGATATTTAGAAACTGAAAGATCTCCTCAGTTCTGAATTTGATATGAAAGATCTTGGAGGAGCAAAACAAATTTTAGGTATGGAAATATTCAGAGATAGAATTAAAAGAAAATTGTTTCTTTCACAGAAACAATATATTTAGAAACTTCTATCTATATTTGGAATGGCTTCTTGTAAGCCTCTGTCCACACCATTTGTTTCTTACCTCCATCTGACATTAGAATATTCTCCTCAATCTGAATCTGATAAGGAACAAATGTCTAAGGTTCCTTATTCTAATGCTGTCGGGAGCCTCATGTATCTTATGGTGTGCGCTCGACCTGATATTGCTTATGTAGTAAGTGCAGTGAGTAGGTTTATGATAAACTCTCGTCAAGAGCACTGGAAAGCTGTTAAGAGGATACTTAGGTACCTCGAGGGGAGTTCTGATGTTGGTCTGATATTTGGTAATGAATCTGAACTCTTGCTGGCAGGATATTCTGATTCTGACTATGCATGAGATGTTGACAGTAGATGGTCTATGACTGGTTATGTCTTCACTGTATGTGGTTCTGTATTTAGCTGGAAAGCCACACTATAATCTTCTGTTACTTTATCTTCTACTGAAGTAGAGTATATGGCTCTGACTAAAGCTGCAAAGGAAGGGATATGGCTGAAAGGTTTTCTCAAGGACCTTGGTCTTTATGAAGAGGTTGTAACAGTCTTCTGTGACAACCTCAATGCTATTTGTTTAGCAAAAGACCAAGTGCACCATGAGAGGACAAAGCACATTGATGTGTGATATCATTTCCTTCGATCTGAGAAGAGGGTACAAGTAAAAAAGATTGCAACTTTAATAATCCAGCTGACATGTTTACCAAACTTGTTACTCTGAATAAGTTAAGACACTGTATTGACTTACTGAACATATCAAATCAGATGTAGTCTTTTTGGACTAACTGGTTATAGAGAGTGTCTCTCTATCTGTATCCAAAACAAATTAAGGTGGAGATTGTTGTATATGTAATTTGTTTTTATTTAATAATATGTTTGTATAACCAAATGTCTTTTCTGTTTTAATATTTTTATGTAAGTGCGGGAAAGGAAATATAAAAAGGCCGGGGATGCGGCATTAACACAATAACGGAGGTCCCGCTGTCCGATCAGCGGGCCGAAATTTTTGGAGAAGAGCCTGGCCCATTCCATGATCCGACCCGCTTCGGTTAAATGAACCGGATGTTTATTTTTCATATAAACGATTTGTATTTATTTTTCAGGCAGCTGTTTTTAACTCGTTTTTGAACTGTTCATCATCCCTCTCCTCTCTCTGCGCGATTTCGCGACTGCTGCGTGCTGCATAGTATAAGATGTTCTATTTTGGTTTTAATCTGTAATGCATAAGCATTTTCTGGTGGAGGTAGCTAGTCATAGTGAGCGACTAGCGAACCACGTTATTTCCTGTGTTGAATTCTCGTTTTTGATTCTGTCGTGGATGCCGTTGGATTGGGATATATATAGATTGCTTGTTTCAGTGTTTTTGTTGTTTTCTGTTTCTTAATTTCATTACCCGCGGAAGCGCAATTACCCAACACCCTTCAAAATACATCGTTTAATTTTTACAATATGTGGTGCCTGTATGATGACTTCCAAGACACTATGAAAGAGTCTTGGATGGAGCCAGTAAAAGGTAACCCAAATTAGATTCTCACTATTAAATTAGATAGGCTGAGATCATGTTTAATAAGCTGGAATAAAAATAAGTTTGGTAATATTAATAAGAACATCATAGAAATAGAATAGAAATTGATAATCTGGAATAAGAACATGATTGAAATCATATCATAAGCAATCTTTGTGAGCTTAATAAAACATAAGGTGAACTTAAACAAAAATTACACATGGAAGAGATTTTATGAAATACAGAGAAAAAGTAAAATGATTAAAAGATGGTGATCAAAATACTAAATTTTTTCAGTTGGTTTCAAAACTTAAGAATCAAAAACATAAGATAAATGGAATAAAAAATAATGAAGAAATATGATTAGAAAATAAGATAGATAATATAGATATTCTAGAAGGTACATATAAAATATTATAATGCAATAAAATAAGATTAAAATGCATAATTTTTTGCAAAACATATATAATAGAATTAATGATGAATACTATAAGAAGCTAATTAAATTCCTGGAACAGAAAGAAATCAAAAACATTATCTATAACATGGATTAGGATAGTGCATCATGACCAAATGGCTAGAATATCATGTTTTTTCAAGCATGCTGGGATATAATTAAATAAGATATTATTCATGTCATTCATTGGTTCTTTTGTGGAGCAGAAATTAATAAAAAGTGGGCACTAACTCACATAGTTCTTATTCCTACAAAAAAAACTTTCAAGGGGAAGAGGACTACCGACCTATTAGTCTATGCAATTATATATAAAAAATCCTGGTAAAACTATTACAAAATAGACTAGGACTTATACTTCCTAAAATTATTTCAAATGAACAATCATGTTTTATGAAAAACAGATTGATCATGGAGAATATATGCCTTGCTAAAAAACTTATGAAAGAGTCATCCTACAAAGCTAGAGGACATATGTAATTTTCAAACTAGACCTATCGAAAGCCTTTGATAGGGTGGACTGGTAGGTTTATGCTTTTCCATGAAAAAAATGGGTTTTATAAAAGCATGGATAGATTTAATTTTTAGATGCATTTCTAGTACTTGGTTCAAGATTATTTTAAATGGGGAGACGGGAAAAGAGTTTAAGCCCACCTAAGGGCTATGACAAGGAGATCCCCAATCACCTTCTCTTTTAACATATCTCTGAAAATATTTATTTTTAATTTGAAAATTAAAATAAGTAAAGGGGATATATACACTTTCAGGCAATACAAAGAAACACCTCAAACAAGTTATCTAGCATATGTAGATGACATCATATTATTCACTAATGGTAATAATAGATCTATAAATAACTTAATGAAAATTTTACAAATAATGGAAGAAGAAATGGATCTAGTGCTAAATAAAAATAAATGCCAATTTAAAATATCAATGAAAGCCCTGCTCAGCCTAACCCATAGGCTAAAAGACATCACATTCTCTCACATAAAAGGAGCAATCTCTTATCTTGGGTGCCCATTATATGAAGGCAGAATTAAATTATAACACTTAGATTTCTTATTGGTCAAGCATAGGCACAAGATAATGGGGTGGAAGATATAATCATTGAACATGAGTGGGAGAATTACACTCATAACACATGTACTTCAAAGTATATTTATGCACAATCTAATGAATATGCAACCGCCTAAATATTTCATTAAAAAATAGAAAGAGAGCTGGCTAATTTTCTTTGGGGCAAGAAGAATGGCAAACTGAATTTCCATTGGATTAAATGGAAAGACCTTTGCTTTCCAAAAGAAGATGTGGGTCTAAGAATTTATAGACTAGAAGAGATAGCTGAAGCATGGGCCTGCAAGAGATGGCGGAGGCTTAAAGAAAATAATAATTTTTGAGCATCATATATGAGAGCAAAATACCTAGTAAGCAATGACACTAACAGGACAAAAAAGATTAGCAATGAATCTCAGATATGGAAGTAAACTTTAAAACAAAAAGAAATGGTGGATAATCATTTTGTGCTTACTAAGTAAGGTTGAGAATGAAAATTAAATGAGGAAGGTTTATTTTCCTTAAAATCAGCCAAAAATTTAGTTAGGAACATAAGACCCTCACAAAAATTATTTGAATGGTGCTGGAACAATAATAATAATTCATTTAAAACATGATTATTCTTATGGAAATCTCTATCTAACATTATTCCATTAGAAACTCTTATACAAAAAAATGCATAAATCTAGCCTCTAGATGTAAATGCTGCAAAATTAGAATAGAAACCTTAGATTACTTATTTTCAAAAGACAAAATAGCTTCAAAGTTATGAAAAAACTTTGAAAAAGATATGAGCATAATGAACAAAAATCAAACTCTTAATAATAAAATTTATAAATGGATGAGGAGGCCTAATCATAAATCTGTCTAAAAATGGCTCAAGATACTATCCCACCTTTGGTAGTATGGTGCATATGGAAAGCCAGAAATAAAAGTCAATATGAGGGTATTGTAATGAATGCAGAAAATATAGCATGAGATATCAAAAAATAACTAAAGTTTATTTCAGAAGCTTACCCTTTAAAAAATATAATATACTCAGAAAATAAAGAATATATAGATAGGTGGCATTTAAGACTCCAAAAGACTAAAGCATTAAGCTTTACGTGAATAAAATGGAATAAACCACCAAAAGGTTATATGACACTTAATACAGATGGTAGTTTTAAAAGAGAAATGGGCACAGCAGGAGGAGGAATTCTGTGAGACTATAAAGGCAAGGTGATCTAGGCATTCGTTGGAAAATTAAAAGCTGATAGTACTCTTCAGTCTAAAATCTAGGCCCATCTGATAGGTCTAAAAATATGCAAAGATAGAAAAATAAAAATTTTCAAATGCAAATTGATTCACTAACGTTAGTATGTATAATTAAAGGTCATAAATTTCTATGGAAATATATAAATGAAATAGAAGAAATTATACAACTGGTGCATGATTTAAATTATAGTATAGAACATATATTTAGAGAAGTTAACCAAGTAGCTGATAAGCTAGCTAAAGAATGTGAAAAATTAGGAAACCAAGACTTCGAAACACTAACCATGCCTGCTAAATATAGGGGCATACCCAAACTAGATGAAATAGAATATCCTATATTTTGGAAAATCAAAGTTAACAACTAGTTTCTTGTAAGAATGGAAAATCAGTCAATCTCTCAGTCTAGTAGTGAGCGATTTGTATTGCTAAACTCAAACAAGAAGATGGAGAGAATAATAGGCCAAAGAAGGATTCGAAAGAACTCAAGATAGATCAAGTAAGCCCATCTGTTGAGGAAATCAGTAGCAAGCTTCCTTAAAGATCACATTCAATATTACAGATTAAAAATAGCTGTTTAAGAACAAATAGAATTGGGTAGATTAAAACATGCACAATATGGAATAAAATTCACTAGCTGGAAAGCACTCACAAGATTATTTACTTGTAGTGGGATACTGTACATTCTTTTTTGCAACTGATAGACAATATAAGGAACAACATAATATGACCATCAATAGCAGTAGTACAAATTATCTTTTATAGGATAATAATATCTATCTGGTGGTTTTGTAGGAAATTGTATCAAGAAGTTTCTACTTATGTAGAACATAATGCAATGATGTCAAGAATATTTAATCTCAAATGAGAGATGTAAAAAGAATGGTGTTTATTAACATTTTTAATTAGTATTCTGTTTGGTGTTTTACATGCTGAAGATTAAAGGGAGTTAAAAGTCAACAGTACAACAAAAGATTAATGGTTTTAATGGTTTGAACTTTTTAATGCCTACTATATGCTTTTAATGGTTATTAATTATGGAATAAATTAGTAGAGTCATTTCTTACTAGATTAACATAGAAGAAGAAAGTAGGAAGTAAATATAGTTTGCCTACAACACTAGACTACTACTGACTGTTAGAGGCTATTTAGTAAGATGGTGCTAGTGTGTTTCTTTCTTGGAATGCAGGAAATTTTCAAGTAGCAGAAGATAAAGTAGGCAAGAGGCAGATAGCAGAGTAGCTAGATGAAAATAAATGAGGATTGACTAGTTTTTGAACCTTGGATAGAAATAGTCTCCAACAGCATAAAGAATAAATAGAGCTAAGGTATCCAGCTACCTTCTTTTGGCCATTGTATGAAAGGAATCTAAAACTTTCTTTACTTCTTAAAGATTTTGAAAATTTAGACTCAAGCACTCATTAAGGTTCATTAATGATTAATCCTTAAAGGTTTTGTTTTAGCATACTGATAAAAAGGGTTTAAAAGGGTGACAAGTAGTAGTTTAGGGTGTACTAGTAGTAGTCCTCCGCCAAAATAGATGATAATAATAAACTCAAATAAAAAGAATAAGAAGAATAAGTAGAATAAGAAAAATAAGAAGAATAATAAGAATAATAAGAATAATAAGGATAAGAAGAATAATAAGAATAATAAGAATAATAAGAATATGAAGAATAAGAAGGATAAGAAGAATAATAAGAATAAGAATAATAAGAATAATGAGAAGAATATGACGAATAATAAGAAAAAGAAGAATAAGAAGAATAAAAATATTAGGAATAAAAAGAAAAATAAGTAGGATAAGAAAAATAAGAAGTATAAAAAGAATTAGAAGAATAAGAAATATAAAAAAATTAGAAGAATTAGAAGAATTAGAATAATAAGAAGAATATAAAGAATAAGAATAATAAGAATAATAAGAAGAATAAGAAAAATAATAAGATTAAGAACAATAAAAAGAATAAGATGAATAAGAAGATAAGAAGAATACGAAGAATAAGAAGAATAAGAAGAATAAGAAAAATAAGAAAAATAAGAAAAATAAGCAGATTAGGAAGAATAAGAAGATTAAGAGAACATGAAGAATAATAAAAATAAAAAGAAAAATAATATTTTTCTTTTTCTTCTTATTTTTTTTATTGTTTTCATTCTTCTTTTTTTTCTTAGTCTTCTAATTCTTCTTATTCTGTTTATTCTTTTTATTCTTCTTATTTTTATTATTCTTATTATTCTTATTATTCGTATTATTCTACTTATTCTTCTTATCCTATTTATTCTTCTAATTCTTTTTTATTATTCTTATTTTAATTATACTATTATTCTTCTTATCCTTCTTATTCCTCTTATTTTAATTATTCTGATTATTGTTTTTATTATATTTATTATATTTATTATTCTTATTATTCTTATTCTTCTTATTTTTCTTATTTTTCTTATTCTTCTTATTCATCTATTCATCTTATTCATCTTATTCTTCTTATTCATCTTATTCTTCTAATACTTCTTATTCTTCTAAGTTGTATAATTCATTTTATTCTTTTTATTCATATTATTCTTTAAATTATTCTAAATCCTCTAAGTCTTATTTATTTAAATAAGAAAAATAAATAAGAAAAATAATAAAAATAAAAATAATAAGAAAAATAAGAAGAATTACAAAAAAAGGAAGAAGAAGAAGAAGAAGAAGAAGAATAATAATAATAATAATAATAATAATAATAATAATAATAATATAATAATGATAAAAGAAGAATAAAAAGAACTAGAAAAATAAGAAAAATAGGAAGAATAAGAATAAGAATAAGAATAAGAAGATTAAGAAAATTGAGAAGAATAAGATGAATAAGATGAATAAAAAGAATTATAATGATAAGAATAATTACAAGTATAAAAATTAAGAATAATAATAATAATAAGGTATATAATAAGAATAAAAAAAGTAAAAGAATAATAAGAAGAATAAGAAGAATAAGAAACATAAGAAGTATAAGAAACTTAATAAGAATAAAAAGATTTAAAAAATATTAAAAAATAGATTAATTAGAAGAATGAGAAGAAAACAAGCATATGATGAATAAGAAAATTATAAAGAAGAAGAAGAATAAGAAGAACAAGAAGGATAAAAAGAATAAGGAGAATAAGAAAGATAAAAAGAATAAGAAGAATACGGAGGATAAAAAGAATAAGAAGAATAAGAAGAATAAGTGAATAAGAAGAATAAAAAGAAATAAAAAAAAGAAGAATAAAAATAACGAGAAAAATACGAAGCATAAGAAGAATTAGAAGAATAATAAGAATAAGAAGAATAAGGAGAATATAAAGAATAAGAAGAATAAGAAGATAAAAAGAAAAAGAAGAATAAGAAGAATAAAAAGAATAAAATGAATAAGATGAATAAGAAGGATAAGAAGAATATGTAGGATAAAAAGAATAACAAGAATAATAAGTATAAGAAAAAAATATGAATAAGAGGAATAAAAAGAATAAGTAGAATAACAAGAATTATAATACTTACAAAAATAAAAAGAATAAGACTAATAAGAAAATAAAAAGAATTATAAGACATAGAAGAATAAGAAGAAAAACATAAAAAGTGGAATAATAAGAATAAAAAGAATAATAAGAAGAAAAAGAAGAATTAAAAGAATTAAAACGATATGAAAAATAAGAATAAAAAAAAGAATAAAAAGAATAAGAAGTATAAGAAGAAATATATGAATAAGAAGAATAAGAAAATTTTGAAGACTTAGAAGATTTAGAATAATTTAAAGAAAAATATGAATAAGAAGAATAATATAAATTATATGACTTAGATTAATAAGAAGAATAAAAAGAATAAGAAGAAGTAGAAGAATAACAACAATAAGAAGAATAAAAAGTATATTAAGAATAATAAAATAAAAAAGAATAATAAGAATAAGAAGAATAAAAATAGTTAGAAGAATAAAAAAAATTAAAAGATTTAGAAGACTTAATATAATTTAAAGAATAATAAGAATAATAAGAATTATAAGACTTAAATGAATTAGAAGAATAAGAAGAATATGAAGAATTAGAAGAATAACAACAACAAGAATAATAATTAGAATAATAAGAATAATACGAATAAAAATAATATTAAGAATTAGAAGAATAAGAAGAATAACAAAAATAAGAAGAATAAAAAGAATTCAAAGAATAAGTAGATTAAGAACAATTAGAAGTCTATAAGAAGACATATAATAATTTAAAGAAAAATAAGAATAATTAAAAAGAATAATAAGAATTATAAGATTAAGATGAATAAGTAGAATAATAAAAATATGAAGAATTAGAAGAATAAGAAGAATAAGAAGAATAAGAAAATAAAATGTATAAGAAACAAAAGAAGAATAAGAATAATAAGAAGAATAAGACTATTAAGAAGATTAAAAAGAAATAAGAAGAGTAAGAAGAATAAGAAACTTAATAAGAATAAAAATACTAAGAAAAATAAGAAGAATTAGAAGAATTAGAAGAAAAGAGGAATAAGAAGAATAATAAAAATAAAAAGAATAAGTAGAATAAGATGGATAAAAAGAAATAGAAGAATAATTAGAATATTGAGAAAAAGAACTATTAAAAAAATTCAAAAGAACTGAGAAAAATAAGAAGACTAAGAAGAAAAAGAAAGAAAAAAGAAGAAAAAGAAGAAAAATAAGAAAAAGAAGAAAAAGAAGAATATGAAGAATAAGAAAATTAATAAGAATAATAAAAATAAGAAGAATATGAAGAATAAAAAAAATAAGAAGAATAATAAGAATAAGAAGAATAAGAAGAATAAAAAATTAATAAGAATAATTAGAATAAGAAGAATAAGATGGATAAGAAGAATATGAATGATAAGAAGAATAAGAAGGATAAGAAGAATAAGAAGAATAATAACTAAAAGAAGAATAAAAAGGATAAGAAGAATAAAAAAATTAAAAAAAATAAAAAGAATAAGAAATGTAAAGAGACTAAGAACATAACAAAAATAAGAATCATAAAAAAATAAGAAAAATAAGACTGATATGAAGATAAAAAATAATAAGATGACTAAGAAGAATTAGAAACTTAACAAGATAAAAATGACTATGAAGAATAAGAAGAAGAATAATAATTAGACGAAAAGATGAATAAGAAGAATAAGAAAAATAAAACGAATAAGAAGAATAAGAAGGAAATTTGAATAAGAAGAATAAGTTGATTAAAAATAAAAGATGAAAATAAAACAAAAAGTAGAATCAAAAGAATGAGAAAAATAAGAAGAATAAGAAAAATATGAAGAATATAAAAAATAATAATGATAAAAAGATAGATATTAATATGAAGAATAAAAAGAATAATAAGAATAAGAAGAATAAAAAGTATGAGAAGAATAAGAAGAATAATTATAATACGAAGTATAATAAGAATAATTAAAAAAATAAAAATAAGAAGGATAAGAAGAATAAGAATGATAATAAGAATAAGAAGAATAAGAAGAATAATAAGAATAAGAATAAAAATAATAAAAAAAGAATAGATAGAATAAGCAGAATAAGTATAAATATAATTCTTATAAAAATAAGAAGAAAAAAAGTATAAGTAGAATAAGAATAATAATAAGAATAAAAAGAATAATAAGAATAATAGGAATAAAAAGAATTAAAAAATACGAAGAATAATAAGAATAATTAAATAAGAATAATAAGAAGGATAAAAAGAATAAAAGGGATACGTAATATATAGGATAATAAGAATAAGTAGGATAAAAAGAATAAGAAGAATAAAAAGAATAATAATAAAAATAAGAATAAGAAGAATAAGTAGAATAGCAAAAATTAGAAGACTTACAAAATTAAAAAGAAATATAGAATAAGGAGATTAAGAAAAATTATAAGACATTGAAGAATAAGAAGAATTAGAATAATAATAACTATAAGAAAAATAATAAGAATAAGAAGGATAATAAGAATAATAAGAATATAAAGAATAAGAAGTATACGAAGAATTAGAAAGATACGAAGAATAAGAAGAATATGAAAAATAAGAATAAAAAGGAGAATAAGAGAAAAAAAGAAGAATTAGAAGAATTAGAAGAATAACAAAAATAAAAAGAATAAGAAGAATAAGAAGAATAAGAAAAATAAGAAGAATAAGAAGAATTATAAGAATTAAATAATAATAAGAATTAGAAGAATAAAATCAATAAGAAGAATAATAAGAATAATTAGACTAAAAAGAATAAAACGAATAAGAAGAAAAAGAAGAATAAGTAAAATAAAAAGAATTATATAAATTAGAGGAATAAGAATTATAAGCAGAATAAGAATAATTAGATGACTTAGAAGACTAAGAATATTTTAAAGAATAAAATGAATAAAAAAATAAAAAGAATTATAAGATTTAGAACAATGAGAAGAATAAAAAAATAAGAAGAATTATAAGAATTACAATAATAAGAATACTAATATAATATTAAGAATAATAAGATTACAAAGAATAATAAGAATAAGAAGAATAGTAATAATAAAAAGAATTAGAAGAATAGTAGAATAAGAAGAATTAGAAAATTTAGAAGACTTGTAATAATTTAAATAATATGAAGACTAATAAGAGTTAGATGAATAAAAGGAATAAGAAGAATTTGAAGAATTTGAAAAATAATAACAACAAGAATAATAATAAGAATAATATTAATAATAAGAAAAAAAATTAAGAATAAGAAGAATAAAAAGAATTTGAAAAATAAGTAGATTAAGAAGAATTAAAACATTTAGAAGACGTAGAATAATTTAAAAAATAATAAGAATAAAAAGAATAAGAAGAATTATAAGACTTAGAAGAATAACAAAAATAAGAAGAAAAAGAAGAATATGAAGAATTAGAAGAATAACAACAAGAAAAAGTATAATAAGTATAATAAGTATAATAAGATTAATAAGATTAATAAGAATAAAAAGAATATTAAGAATAAGAAGAATAATAAGAATAAGAAGAATAAAAATATTTAGAAGAATAAGTATAATAAGAAGAATTAGAAGTCTAAGAAGACAAATAATTATTTAAAGAATAAGAAGAAAAAAAATAATAAGAATAAGAAGAATTATAAGAATAAGATGAATAAATAGAATAAGAATAGTATGAAGAATAAGAAGAATAAGACTAATATGAATAATAAAATGAATAAGAAGAGTAAGAAGAATAACAAACTTAATAAGAATAAAAAGACTAAGAAGAATAAGTAAAATTAGAAGAAAAGAGGAATAAGAAGTAAAAGAAAAATAAAGAGAACAAGAAGAATAAGAAGAATAAAAATAATAAGAACAATAAGTAGAATATGAAGAAAAAGAAGAAATAAAAAAAATTAAGAATCAAAAGAATGAGAAATATAAGAAAAATAAAAAGAATAAGAAGAATATAAAGATTCAGAAGAATAAGAAGATTAAGAAGAATAAGAAGAATAAGAAGAATATAAAGAATAAGAATAATAAGAAGAATAAGAAGGATAATAAGAATAAGAAGAATAAGTAGAATAAGTAGAATAAGAAGAATAAGAAGAATAATAAGAATAATAAGAATAATTAAAATAAGAAGAAAAAGAAGGATAAAGAATAAGAAGGATAAGAAGAATTAGAAAGATAAGAAGAATAAGAAGGATAAGAAGAATAAGAAGATTAATAAGAATAATAATAAAATAAGAATAAGTAGAATAATAAGAATAAAAATTAATAGAATACTTAGAAAAATAAGAAGAATAAAAGAATAAGAAGAATAAGACGAATAAAAATAATAAGAAAAATAAGAAGAATAAGAAGAATAAAAAGAATACGAAGAATAATAAGAATAATTAAATAAGAAGAATAAGAATGATAAAAAAATAAGAATGAAAAGAAGAATAAAATGGATAATAGAATAATAAGAATAAAAAGAATAAAAAAATAATAAGAATAAGAATAAAAAATAAAATAAAAAGAATAAGAAGAATAAATAGAATAACAAGAATTAGACGACTTACAAAAATAAAAAAAATAAGAATAAGAAGAATCATAAGTCATAAAAGAATATAAAGATTAAGAAGAATATAATAATAAGAAAAATAAAAAAAATAATAAGAATATAAAGATTAAGAAGAATAAAAATAATTGGAATTATACGAAGAATAAGAAGAATACGAATAATAAAAAGAATAAAGAAAATAAGTAGATTAATAAGAATAATAAGAATAAGAATAATAAAAAGAATAAGAATAAGAAGAATAAGAAGAATAAGAAGAATAGAAGAATTAGAAGAATTAGAAGAATTAGATTAACTAGAAAAATAAGAAGAATAATAATAATTAGAAGAATTAGAAGAATAATAAAAATAATAATAATTAGAATAAAAGGAATAATAAGAATAAGAAGAATTAGAAGAATTAGAAGACTTAGAAGATTTAGAATAATTTAAAGAATAAAATGAATAAGAAGAATATTAAGAATTATAAGACCTAGAAGAATAAGAAGTATAATAGAATAAGAAGAATTAGAAGAATAACAATAATAAAAAGAATAATAAAATATTAAGAATAATAATATTAAAAAGAATAATAAGAATAAGAAGAATAATAAAAATAAGAAGAATAATAAGAATAAGTAGAATTAGAAGAATAAAGTAGAATAAAAAGAATTATAAGACTTAGAAGAACAAGAAGTATATGAAGAATATGAAGAATTAGAAAAATAACAATAGTAAGAATGATAATAAGAATAATAAGAATAATAAGAAAAAAAATACTAAGAATACGAAGAATAAGAATATTAAGAAGAATAAGAAGAATAAGTAGAATAAAAAGAATTAGAAGAATAAGAAGATATAGAATAATTAAAAGAATCAGAATAATAAGAATAATAATTAAGAAAATAATAAGAATTATAATAATAAGATGAAAATGTAGAATAAGAAGAATATGAAGAATAAGAAGAATAGAAGAATAAGAAAATAATAATAATAATAATATTGTTATTATTATTATTATTATTAACAAAAAGATGAATAATAAGGATAATAAGAAAAAAAAGAAGAATAAGAAATGTAAAAATAATAAAACATAAGAAGAATAATAAAGATAAGAAGAATAAGAACAATATGACTAAAAATAAGAATAAAAAGAATAAGAAGATTAAGATGAATAAGAAACTAATAAGAATAAAAAGACTAAGAATAATTAGAAGAATAAAAAAAATAAAAAGAATTAGAAGAATAAGAAGAATAAGAAAAATAAGAAGAATAAGAAGGATAAAATGAATAAGAAGAATATGTAAAATTAGAAGAATAAGAAGAATAAGAAGAAATAAAATAAAAAGAAGAATAAAAACAATGATAAAAATAAGAAGAATAATAAAAATAAGAAGAATAATCAAAATAAGTGGAATGAGAATAGCTAAAAGACTTATAAGAATAAGAACAATAAAAAGAATATAAATAATTAAAAGAATAAAAAGAATAATAACATAAAAAACAAAAGAAGAATTAGAAGAATAAGAAAAAATAAAAAGATTAAGAAGAATAAGAAGAATTATAAGACTTAGAAGAATAAAAAGAATTAGAAGAATAACAATAATATGAATAATTGTTGGGTAATTGCGCTTCCACGGGTAGTGAGATTAAGAAACAGAAAACAACAGAAACACAGAAACAAGCAATATATATATTCCAATCCAATAGCATCCATGACATAATCAAAAACGAAAAATCAACAAGGAAATAATGTGGTTCGCTAGTCGCTCAGTACGACTAGCTACCTCCACCAGAAAATGCTTATGCGTTACAGATTAAAACCAAGAAAACAGAACGTCTTACAGTATGCAGCACACAGTAGTCGTGAAATCGCGTAGAGAGAAGAAGAGAGGATGATGAACAGTTCAACCAGGTCAAAAACCAGCCGCCCAAAAAAAATACAAATCATTTTTAAATGAAAAATAAACATCCGGTTCATTTAACCGAAGTGGGTCGGATCATGGAACGGGCCAGGCTTTGCTCCAAAAATTTTGGACCGCTGACCGGACAACGGGACCTCTGTTATTGTGCTACTGCTGCATCCCCGGGCTTTTAATATTTCCTTTCCTACACTTACATGAAAATATTAAAACAGATTTTTAAGTAAAAACAAATTTCATATACAGCAATAATAATAAGAATAATATGAATAATAAGAATATTAAGAATAAAGAATAAATGAATAATGAGAATAATAAGATAAAAAGAATACAATGAATAATAAGAATAAGAAGAATACTCAGAAGAATTCTGATAATAAATAGAAAAAGAAGAATTAGAAGATTTAGTATACTTAGAATAATTAGAAGAATAAGAAGAATAAGAAGTATAAGAAGTATAAGAAGAAATGAAGAATAAGAAGAATAAATAGAATAAGAAAAATAAGAAGAATAATAATTATAATAAAAAAAAGAAGAATAAGAGGTATTATAAGAATAATAAAAATAAGAAGAATATGAAAAATAAGAATAATAATAAGAATATGATAAATAAGAAAATAAGAAGAATATGATAAATAAGAAAATAAGAATAATAAAAAGAATAAAAAGAATAAGAAGATTAAGAAGATTAAGAAGATTAAGAAGAATAATAAAAATAATAAGAATAAGAAGAATAAAAAGAATAATAAAAATAAAAAGAGTAACAAGAATAACAAGATTAACAAGAATAACAAAAAAAAGTATAATAAGAAGAATAAAAAGAATAAAAATAAAAAGAATAATAAGAAGAATAAAAAAATAAGAATAATAAGAATAAAAAAATAAAAAAAATGAATAAAAAGAAGAATTAGAAGAATAAAAATAATAAGAAAATAAGAATAATAAGAAGAATAAGAAGAATAATAAAAATTATAAGAATAATAAAAATAAGAAGAATAAAAAAATTAGAATAAAAAGATTAAGAAGAATAAGAAAAATAAGTAGAATATAAAGAATAAAAAGAAAAAAAAGAATAAGAAGAATAAGAAGATTAAGAAGAATAAGATGGAAATAAAAAAGAAGAATAAGTAGAATATGAAAAATAAGAAGAAAAAGAAAAATAAGAAGAATAAGAAGAATAATAAAAATAATATTAATAGGAAGAATAAGATGAATAAGAATAATAAGAAGAATAAGAATAATATAAAGAATAAGAAGAATAATCAGAATAATCAGAATAATCAGAATAATCAGAATAATTAGAATAAGAAGGATAAGAAGAATAAGAATAATAAAAACAATAAGAAGAATAAGAAGGATTAAAAAAATAAGTAGAGTAAGAAGAATTAGAAGAATAAGAAGAATAAAAAGGATAAGAAGAATAAGAAGAATAAGAAGAATAAGAAGAATAAGAATAATAATATAAAGAACTAGAATAATAATCAGAATAATTATAATAAGAAGAATAATAAGAATAAGAAGAATAATAAAAATAATTTCAAAAAAGTATAAGAAGGATTAGAAGAATCAGAAGGATAAGAAGAATAAGAAGGATAATAAGGATAAGAAGAATATGTAGAATAATAAGAATAAAGAAAAATAAGAATAAGAATAATAAAAAGAATAAGCAGGATAAGAAGAATTAGAAAACTTAGAAAAATAATAACAAAAAAAAGAATAAAAAAATCAGAATAATAAGAATAATAAGAAGAGTAACAAAAATAAGAAGAATAAGAATAATTGGAAGAAATGAAGAAAAGAAGAAAAAGAAGAAAAGGAAGAATAAGAAAAATAATAAAAATTAGAAGAATCTAAATATAAAGAAGAATATAAGTATAATAAAATTAAGTTGAACAAGAAGAATACAAAGAAATAAATAAAAATAAGAATAAAAAGAATGAGAAAAATAATTAGAATAAGAATAATAAGAAGAATAATAATATTAAGAAGAATAAGAAGAAAATGAAGAATAAGAGGAATAAGAAGAATTAGAAGAATCAGAAGAATTACAAGTTAAAGAAGAATAAGAATAATAATAATAATGTATATAAAAAGAATAAAAAAAAGTAAAAGAATAATAAGAAGAATAAGAAAATTATGAAGAATAAGAAAATTAATAAGAATAAAAAGAATAAGAAGATTAAGAAGAATTAGAAGAAAAGAAAAAAAAGAAGAATAAGAAGAATAAGAAGAAAAAAAAGAATAAGAAGAATAAGAAGAATAAGAAGAATAAGAAGAAAAAGAAGAATAAAAAGAATAAGAATGATAAAAATAATAAGAATAATAAGTAAAATAAAAAAAAAATAAATAAATAAAATAAATAAGAATAAAAAGAACAAGAAAAATAAGAAGAATAAAAGAATAAGTAGAGTAAGAAGAATAAAAAGAATAATAAGAATAATAATAATAATAATAATACAAAGAATAATAAGAATACAAAGAATAATAAAAATAATTAAAAAAGAAGAATAAGAAGTATAAAAAGAATAAGAAGGATATAAAGAATAAGAAGGATAAAAAGAATATGAATGATAAAAAGAATAAGAAGAATATTATGAATAAAAAAAATAAGAATAAGAAGAATAAAAACAATAAGTTGAATAACAAAAATTAGAAGACTTAGAAAAATAAAAAGAATAAGAATAATAAGAATAATAAAAAGAATTATAATACCTAGAAGAATAAAAAGAATTAGAAGTATATCAATAATAAGAAGAATAATAAGAATAAAAATAATAATAAGAAGACTAAGAATAATTTAAGAATTAGAACAAAAAAGATGAATTAGAATAATAACAACAAAGAGAATAATAATAAGAATAATTAGAATAAAAAGAATAATTAGAATAAAAAGAATAATAAGAATAAGAAGAATAAGAAGTATAATAAGAATAAGAAGAATTAAAAGATAAGAAGAATAAAAAAAAATTAGAGGACATAGAAGATTTAGAATAATTTAAAGAATAAGATGAATAAAAAAATAATATGAATTATAAGACTTAGAAGTATAAGAAGAATAACAAAAATAAGAAGAATATTAAGAATATTTAGAATAATAAAATAAAAAATTATAATTAGAATAAGAAGAATAAAATTTGTAAGAAGAATATTAAGAATTAGAAGAATAAGTAGAATAATAAGAATTAGAAGATTTAAAAGCTGTATAATAATTTAAAGAAAACGAATAATAAGAAGAATAAGAAGAATTACAAGACTTAGAATAATAAAAAGAATATGAAGAATTAGAAGAATAACAATAAAGGTATAATAAAAAATAAGAAGAATAATAAGAATAATAAGAATATAAGAATAA